>PVJO010012086.1:0-57017 GCA_004026905.1 Hystrix cristata | reverse complement strand
TTTTAAACCAAGAACATGTATTGGTACATTTTACATATAATGGTTACATTCATCACATTTATTTTGTACCTGTACATGATGCATCTTGGTTCTCCCCCCTCTTCCCCGCCCCTCCCCTCTGTTCCCTCCCTCCCTAATTAGAGCAGGTTTATTCTTAATTTTCCATATTTTTCCTTTCCCTTTTCTTTCCTTTGTTGCCTTTCTGCTTTTCCCCTTCTTTCTTCCTAGTACTCCTCTCCTTTGTATATTAGCTTCCTTTTATATAATATCTATTACACCTAAATTCTTAATTTTATTACATGAAAAGTTTTCAGTTAAGGATCTACAATACTAACATACTCCTGTGAAAGTATAACATACTGAGATACAATGAATGAGTAATATCCAAAGTATTATGCCATTTGAAATTTAATAATATAAGAGACTAAGTAAATTTGGTACAATATATATTGTAGCAGAATACAGACATGGAAATCCAAATGCTAACAATTATTTAATGAGATTTACAGCGCATAGTAACAGAAAACAATGGGCAAATAAAGCAGAAGTCACTTACCACTTACTCTTACCTGACTGCCAGACAACACTATGGGTGGTCAAGGACAATGAAAAGACATCAAAACTGGGGTCTAAAATTCTCAAACCTGGTACAAGAACACACAGTGGCACTTAGTTACTGATGGAGAATTTGGGGTTCCTCATAGACAGGGAGAAAAGCTCCACTGATGGGGGGAGTAACACCCCACAGGAGAACTCGGGGCCATTAGAGTTAAGATATGGGAGACACAGACGATTACATCGAAGGGTCTTAAAAACCTCCTGAGTCCAGGAGAGAAAAGCCGTGTAGACCACGTAGGGAGCCAGCAGCTCTTCAGTCCACACTGTGCAGTGTACATGTGCGTGGCCTTCCATGGAGCAGTGGATCAGGCACTGTGGCATGTGCTGTGGGCTCCACAGGGCTTCACTCTGTGCCATGGGTTCCAGCATGGGAATCTACAGAGATACAGTGAAATCAGTGCCATAGTGGGAAAAAGCAGGTGAGAAGAGGTCACATACAGAAACCAGGGCAATAGCAATGGATAGACACTGATTTGCCTTTCCTTGACCATCCACCTAAATCATGTCATTCTGCATCTAACATGCAGGCAACTTTTAAAGATATTTCTGATGAAAATAGACACTGAGAGAACACAGTCTGTCCTCAGGTCCATGGATTCCTCTGTGGACTTGGGGGACGAGATCTCCTTTTGGCGTCGCTTGTCACCTTTTAGTTCTGTAAACAACGTCTGGAGCAAGTGCAGTCACATGTTAACCTTTAGTAATGACGAGCTGAGTGTAAATAGTTCCATCGTATATTTTGTGCTTTTACGGTTAGAGTTGTCCACAAGTCGCTGGTCATTCCAGACACAGCTCCAGGCTGAGAGGCAGGTGACTCAGATTCTTCACCAGCTTCCCCTGTGCCCACCAGGCCTCAGAATCTCACAGAGAGGACTGGGGAAAGGACACTGGGTCACCTGAGGACAGCAGCCACTCTGCACTGTACCTGAGAAGCAGGGTGTAGGGTGCAGGGTCCTCAATGCTCACAGAGAATGGGCAGGGACAAAGCAGGGAAGGGAAGGATGGTGGAGCCCATGGGGAAGAGGAGGCCACAGTTTTGGGGGCTCCACGGGTTCGTTGTCCTATGCTGATCCAGCTGGGTATATCCAAGGTCCCAGTGTCTCCCAACTTCAGGTCCTGCAGCCAGAGGCCTAGTCCAGCTCCAGAGAAGGCCCATTGACCATGGACCTGCAAGACCCCATAGAGGTAGGCAGTATGGGGGAGGAGGGAGGCTGACTGGGGCTCATCTGGGTGGACAAGGACCTAGGCAAGGCCAAGGACTGACCCTTGCTGACAGTCTGGGACCAGACCCTCAGTGTCACTCCAGAGCTGCAGAACATCATTTCTCTGCTGGACCCCCTTGTCCTCTCCCTTTTAATGTGTCAGGAGTAGGCTGGGCATCAGTGGGTCACTGATGTGCTTTCCAGAGGACCCGAGGAGCTACAGGGTCCAATCCTCTGGTCTGGGGTGAGTCCCACACACTAGTGAAAACTAATTGGTTCTAGCATCTAAACTCTACTCCTTACTTTTCTGGAGTAATGAAGGCCCAAAAAAGGGGTGAACTTAATCTGTGATCCCTTGAATATTAAGTGTGGTGGACAAGCAGAACTTATTTTTCCTCCTATTACTTGCTGTCACTCTGTGAATTGCAACTCGGAAGACGCAGGCTCAGACAGCTCTGAATCGGTGTCACTAGGCAGGAAAGTGGGCTTCTATAGGCTACTGAATGTTGACAAGGAAGATAGGATACACGTCTGATAGAAGGTGAAGAAAAGAATATATAAACAGAATGCAGAGGTCCACAAACCAAGAGTCTGCCACCCTCTTCATCTGCATCTTGAGGCTCTGGGCATAGGGCACAGTGTAATTGTGCCATGTTTACTGGATTAGTAGCTTTTTCTCTGATTCTATACCTTCAGCAAATAGGTACACAGTTCTGGGAGCAGGCAAATTTTATTTAGAGGTCCATGAATGGAGAAGGGCACATCACACTGTAAAGGAACCTTCTCCCCAAGCCAGACTGGGATCCAGCTTTTTACTAGGACTCAGGAGAAGATATGGTATACCTGTTGTTCTCAGAGCTGTTCACAGAATGAGAGATTTCTAGGAATTGGGTGCTACTTCTTTTCCTGGCTAATTGGGACATAGTCAGATCTCTCATGGTACACCTGACTACGGGGTTTTCTAGTAGGTTTTTTCATTAGTGTGATCCCAAAGTGCTCTGCAGGGTCAGCATGGGTCCAGTTCACATGTAACCAGTCTGTAGTACCCCAGCTCTCGTGCCCCATCATGGACAGCTGGGAGTGCACCATAACTGGGTTGTTGGCAGCTGGAAGCATGTGGTTATAAGTAACCAGGCTAAAATTTTGCAAGCAAGCAACATTTGACTGTTTGGACAACAGTTTGTGACTAATTTGATAGTGTGGTTATTTTCAGAGACAAAAACTGACCAAATCTGTCTTTGCGGGATTCTCATATTTTCAAGTCAAGTAGACTTTGTTTCCTTCCCTACTCATCGCATGGAAGCAGGAACAAAGTGGAATGCTGATAAACCTGGAAATAGGGCCGCAGAGTATCCGAGAAGGAAGCCTTGGGGAAGGTGAAGATGTGGGAGCCAGTGATCATGTTGTAAAAGGACACAGCTCCAGCCTCATAGTCCAGAACAACCCCCAACACCAGAGGCTGCTCATGCAGATGAAGGACAGTTGGGGGAGAGGTCAGTGCCATATAGCCATTCTCTGGGCACAGCCGGAGGGCCCAGAATCCAAACTCAGGTGCCTGCTTCATGCCCAGGTCTCTCTGCACATTTTCCATACAAACTCCCACATCCCAAGCCGCTGCATCTCCAACATCCACTTCGAAGAAGTGTCTCCCTGAGGTGAAGCCCTCATAGCCCAGGACGCAGGGGAAGGTGGTAAATCTCCTGGAAGAAACTTTGAGATTCTGCTGGGTGCATTCATGATACACTTGTCTCCAATCCTCAGACAGAGTCAGGGCAGGATGAGCTGTGTTTGGATCCAGAGTCACACTGACTGTAAAAACGTAAATAAGTAAAGTCAAGCATGTGATTTGGTGCTGAGAACAAATTTTTTCTTAATAAAATTAACCTATTTTCAAATTCAAGAATGATTTTTTTTTTTCAGTCTCAGGATCAAACCCAGGACTTTGGACATGCTAGACAAGTGCTCAACCACTCAGCTACATCTCAAGCCCAAAGAAAGATTTCTCACTAGTATATGAACTAACTGGGCAGTGAGAATCATCATCTCTGATCTAGAGAAAAGTAAGGAGAATCCAAAGTGCTAATGTTTGCCCAACAATTCGTAAAATTCCTAGGACACAATAATGTCCTAACAAATAGTGGTAATAATAATGTCAATAGTTCCATCATCTTCATCATCACCACCTCACTTATTCAGAGTTGCCAAGGACTAGAACTAACCAAAGTGAACATGGTTCCTGTCCTAGCCAAAGCTCTTCTCCTCCCTTGTTGATCTCCAGGAATCATGGAACAGTAGAGCCAAAGGGAGCACTTCTCCATCTCCACTTCATAAACACATACACATGCAAGAAGAAATTGTGTACTAAACAGTATAAATCATAACAAATCAAATTTTATATATACCTAGCTGCATATTAATATGTAACATCATGTGTATTTTAAAAACATTGATAACATATGCTATTCATGTTATATATGTCTATATTTCATAATATATAAATTCAAAGCTAATCTTTTATATATTAATATATACAATTACATTATTTGTGTTGCATCTTATATAATGCATTACATCAAAACATGCAGTTTTCTTATTACATACATCAAAATTTGGCTGTCTGTATAATAAATATTATTATATTTTTTCTCTTTTTCTACATAAAAAACTGGCAGGAGTCAAGGTGTGGAGCAAACACAGTCTATAAGGTTGGTGCAACACCAGTGATAGGTGTGGGAAAGGAATGTGTTTAGAAAAGTTTGAGAAAACACATGAACTCGCTTTCTACATGAGCAGGTGTGATGTGGAAGAAGCAACTGTCTTCATCATCACAATTATGCTCATAATGCTCTCAGACTACGATGGAGATAAGTTTTCATTACTACCTTTATAAGGTCAGTATATGAGCTACCACAACCCTCTCCTGAGTTCACAGTGCAGAAATACTTGGCCACGTGGGCATCCACGTGAAAGGAGCCAGTGGGAGGCCTGTAGAGCTCAGGGCGGCCTCCAGTGCAGCCAGCAAGAAGCTGAGGCCCTACCTCCTGCAACCTGAGGGGAATGAATCCTGCCAGCCACCTAAGCGAGCAAGAGTGGGGGCCTTCCCCAGCTGAGTGTCCAGATGAGAACACAGCCCGGCCACGCCTTCAGTGCAGCCTCCCAAGACCCTAAGCAGAGGCCCCTCGCAAGGTGCTCAGACTCCTGACTCACAAAACTGTGAGGTAATATAATTATTGTTTTTAGACACTATGTTAATTTGTTGGTAAAGATAGATAACTGATATAGCTAGCAAATAATTTCAGGTAAAGTCTAATTATCCAAGCAAATAATCACAATAAAACTTTCTATTTTAACAGATTTTGTATTTCGTAATTATGGATAAAAATGTAGAAATCTAGCAATCAGTGAGCAATGCAGCAAAGGCAGCAGGAAGACAGGCCTAAGGGACACCAGAATTAGTCTCTGCTATGGTTCTGACATTTTCTCATGCTGCAGGAGGCAAGTCATTACATATTTCTAAACTCAGTCCATAATCCTCACCTACCTTTCTGCACTGATTGCGGAATTCAAAATAGTCACAAGAAGTATAACCATCAGATCTAACTCCACACCGGGGCCCTCATTCTGTGCCAGGCACCATGTGAACAGGACAGCTTTGTGTGGTGAGAACAGTAGTTACACTCATTTCTCAGATAGGGACACCAAATGATAGGCCCTGACTGGGGTGACAGGACCACTACAAAGGAGACCAGGAACCGGAAGTTTTCTACAGATGAGAGGATACAGTACAAACTCAGCCTGGAGTGCACGGGATGGGAAAAGTAAGGCAGCTCTGCTGCAAATAAACATACAACATCTGCTCCAGATGCCCAGGATGGTAGTGACTGTGCTGACTGTGTATGGTCCCTCCCATCACAGTACTAAGGGAGCCTGAGCGCTCATACCTTGATGGCGTCTTAGCATCGCCTTCACATCCAAGTAAAGCTCAGCAACATCACACTTAGTCTGAATCTCCAAGGAAAAGGCCTCGGGCACTTCCAGCTTCACAGCACAAGTCCTGCAAGAAGCAGAGGCGGAGACTCCTCAGTGGTCCTCTCCCTTCAGCTCTGCCTACCCAGACCCTCCCTTCCCGCCTCCACCCGGGACTCACCTGCTCAAGGTGTCTTTCACATCCTACAAAGAAACACAAAACGCAAGTGTGTTAGCCTCAGTACTCTGGGGGCTGTGGCATGGGAGATGCTGTGTGTAAACACAGCTCCCAAAGAAGGAAAGAGGGCCCAGCCTGAGACACTGCTGCAGAGTCAGGAGCAGGGATCCCACCCAGCCTCTGCCCACTCAGCAGAAGGCTGAGACCTCTATGGGGAAGCCTGTGGGGAAGAGCAGCGGCCGCAGTGGCATCAGCCTGTGGCTGCTGGGGACGTGGGCAGGAGCTTTGCTCAGCCTCCTTCTGGCAAGACTGGCTCTCACGGACCTGAGGCCCTGCAGAGTGAGCCACATAGAGATCACTGTGACCAAGGTCCTCCATGGTGACTGCACACAGAGCTCCTGAGCCTGGGCCACCAAGAGGGTGACAGCCAGTATCACAGGGTGGGATGGGAGTGTCATGCTACTTTCACAACTAAACTAGGACCGGTAAGCCCACTAGCGAGGTCCCAAATGAACAGCTCCAGTTATTTGTCTTCGTGCAGCTCTAGGAAGGCCCATAGTTGCTCCACAGCAAGGGTTCTACCAGCAAATCAGGGAAAGTCCTTGTTTGGGCTGCCCCACTGTCTCCATCTGTCACCTGGAAGAGTATTTCAGGAAAGTGACTGACACAGGTTTCTGCACATAGCCAAGGGAGAAAATAGCTAAAGCTAATCTTTGTGCCCAATAGCCACTCTACATTCACCCACAGGGTACTAGTTTTTTTCTTGTGCTGGGGATTGAATCCAAGGCCTTGCTCAGGCTTTGCAAACCCTCTCCCACTGACTGATATCCCCAGTCGTTTGTAATAAATTTTAATTTCAGAGAGTGTTATGGTTTTTTTTAAGTGCCCCCCCAGGCCTCAGGCAGTCATAGGTGGGGCTGGATCAAGAGGGTGTGATTATTAAATTAGTCTGCTGATTGGTTTGGCATAGTCTTGCTGGGATCAAGGATATGATGCTAGGATTGAGGGTGCTAGGATTAAGGGTGCGAGGGCTACCCACCCTATGGGTAAATAGCTTCAGGTAAAGTCTAATTAACCTGGCAAATAATCACAATAAGGAACAGAAAGAAGCTGCTAAGGCCCTTGCTTGCCTTGTTGCCTTCTGCCTGTCTGCCATGCCACCCTGGCTTAGAGCAAGCCAATTGTGGGCTGAAACCTCTACAAACTGTTAGCTAAATAAACCTTTCCTCCTTCATTTGGGTGTTGGGTATTTTGTCTGAGCAACAAGAAAAGTTAACGAAGACAGACAGATTCTCACTAAGTCACACAGGATGGCCTTACATTTGTAATCCTCTTACCTGAGAGTCCCAAGTAGCTGGGTTTACAGAGTGGTACACAATGCCTAAGTTCCCACACTGATGCTCATTGTGGAGTGGAGCCCGCCCTCACCCATCTTCCCATGCTTCCTAACAGCTCAGTAGCAGAATCTTCCTGTCCTTCTCCAAGTGCACAGCCTCACCTGCAGCAGCTTCTGGGCTGAGCTCTGATATTTTTCCTCCAGTTCCAGGATGTGGCTCTTGAGCTCATTGCTCTTCTGCTGCAGGTTGACCTCACTCTCCCTCAGTCTCCTCAGCATCTGCTCTTCTTCTTTCTCCAGCCTCCACAGATACAACTTCTCTTCTTCACGTAGAAAAGCTTGCAGTCTCTTAAACTCAGACTTGATCTTTTGTTGCTGAAGCTCTACCTCCTGCTGGAGTTTAAAAAGCATTGTCAAAAGTGTCAACAAACCAGCTATTCATGCACAGATGACAGATAAACAAAATGTGGTGTATGGGTAAAAAGGAGTGAGTGCTACCGAACCTTAACAAGAATGAGAGTCTGGACTATGCTAGAAGGCTGAAGCATAGAATTGCAATTTCTAGGTGCGCTTTCTAAATTTATGCAAAATTTCAATACGGTTAGTCCCCCAAGTTGCGAGTTTTCACAGATATGAACAGACCTCACATTTGAACATTTGTGGATGCGAACAAATTGTGGAAGTAGCTCATGTGTCTGCTGTACATCGTCACGGTGTGCTGCTGTGCGCCTACCGCACAGTGTGATAGTGTACAGGAGTATGGTGCTCAGGATGTCCGGAAGCGAGAGGAAGAGCAGTGGTGATGTGGAGGGCTCTAGGAAGTAAAAGCAATAACCATGGAAACAAAAGTGAAAATAGTTGAGAGATTGGACCAAGGTGAAAAGATGGCAGACATCTATAAAAGTAAAAATAGTTTATTTACTATTGTAACACCATTTTAAGGTAACTGTAAAAGTAAAAATAGTTTATTTACAGTATTTTTGTGTGTGTTTTTTTATGTTTTACAGTGTACATTTGTGTCAAAGATGTATATGACTCACTTTGTCATACTCATGAATGAATCTGATCTGTGAATGTTCTCCTGGAATAGAACTCGTTTGTAAGTCAGGGACTTACTTTAATTATGATGCTGTTACAGAGTGTCATCAATTTAGGATAAATTGGAAGTTTTATGTAGGAGACTAGTGCACATTTATCCCTTGTATTGAAGGGCTTTTCTATGTGTTAGTTATATTCGAGATCTTCCCCCTGCACAAGATCTGAGAAATGAGAGATGTGAGATTATTCTCTGGAAGCTGTGGTTTAACCTATACACACAAAGAAGGCAGAAGATACAAAGGATTCTGAAAGCAGAGTATAACTCACTGACCTATGGGACATGGATTTCCAGCTAGTGGATTACAAAGATGTTTCCAGAAAAGAATGTGTCTGATAATGTGGGGCCTGAGGAGCCATGAAAGGGTCTGAAAGCCTTCAGCCTGCAGGTGCAAGCCTATTTCTAGCAGCAGCTATGGTGCTTCTTATAATACAATTTGGTTTTGTTTAATTGGGCACATGAATTTCATCTATAGGAAGCCTGTTCTGTGAATGTTCTTAAAGGTTGTAAGGCTGAAAACCAGACCCTGCACTCTCAGTTTCTAGGATCCGGTCTAGTGCAGTGAGAATAAGCCATTCTAGCATTTTATCTCAATCATCCTCTATCCGCACACACTAGAAAGGAAAGTAGTCAAGTTCAATGAATCAAATTCTTACCTTCCATTCAGTTATTTGTGTTGTTATGCACACTTTCTGATTCATACATTCCTCTTGAAGTTCACTCAAATTTCTGGCAGCTTTCTCTAGCTTTTCCTGAAGAAAAAGTTGGGTGAGTAAAGTCTGTTTAATTTGATTCTTCATTAGACACCTAGTGGAAATCCCAGCATCCAAGATGTGCTAAAATAACAGTGAATATTTCTTGAGTGTTTATGTTTGCCAGGGGAGACGGTCCTGATCCTGTGCTTCCCAAGTAAAAATGCACCTCTGGCAGGTAGCACTGTGGTCTATGGTTTAGAGTTGGAGCAGACACTCAGGTCCTGGTCCACAGCTCACTTTCTCCTGTCCCCACCTTCCTGTTCTCTGCACACACCTGGGGACCTGGGCCTGGCTGCACACTCACCCTGTAGCCCTCACACGCTTCCTCCACCAGCGCCGTGGCATGCCCTTGGTGCTGCGGTGCCTGCTCACAGCGCCAGCAGATGAGCTGCCCATCGTCTTCGCAGAAGAGCTGGAGCTGCTCCCTGTGGGCCTCACACGGCAGCTCCTGCTCTGTCTCCTCTATCTCCCAGATGAGCTCAACAAGGCATTCCAGCTGCTTGTTGCCATGGATGCTGTCTAAGCTAAATGGTTTCTCACAGAGAGGGCAGTTCAGTATCTTCAGCCGCGTATAGTTTAGCATTAGCTTATCTTGGAAGTCCCCGATGCACATTTTACAGTAGCTGTGTCCACATCCGATGCTTACTGGGTGCTTCATCACTTCCTTGCAAATGGAGCAAGTAGCGATCTCTTTTATCTTTTGGGTGATTGTTGTTGAGGTCATAGCTTTTCTCAAGAAGCTCTAGAAACAGAAACGAAGCAGCCCAAATTTCTGCTGTTCTAGAAATGCACCCCACCTCTCCTGTATACAGGGTCAGGCTGTCACTGGCCTCCACAGGTCTTGAAATCTTCAACCTAGAGCAAAGAAACAGGTTGGAATGTAGAATACTCACAGGTATGTAGCTGAGTCATTTGATAACACGGCCACTGCCATGTTTGGCCATCTAAATATAACTTAATTAATATTTAACAACATATAAAATCCATTTTTTCAGTCTTTTCAGCCACATGTCAATTGCCTAATGATCATATGTGGCTGATGCCTACATGATAGCCAGGCCAGGACTGGTGGCTCGTACCACAACCAGCTACTGGGGTGGTTGATGCAGAAGGACTGCAGGTTCAAGGGCAGCCTGGGTGAATTACTGTACAAAGTATAACACAGAAAGAGCTGGAATGTAGCTCAGTGATGGAGTGCTAGCATGGCATGCACAAAGCTCTGGGTTTGATCCCAGGCACTGCCAAACAAACAAGCAAAGACAGCCAGCACATAGAACATCCATCGTGCTGGGAAGCTCCCTGGGGCCAGTGCTGAGAGAGATGAAGAATCATGCTGGGCTTCCTCACGGAGGTTACAGCAAAAGCCACATCTCAGCGAGGGCGTGAGAAACTCCTTTCCATTCTAATACACACCATCGCTTACTGCCAGAACCATCTCTTCATCCCTGGTGGAAACCCTCAGGCAGTTGGGTGATCTATGGAGGGTCCCATGGAGACAGTCAAATTGAACCTCACCTTCACCTCCCCGCCCCACACCGTGTTCCTGTGCAGCTACTCTGGGAGAGAAGAAGGGAGGAAAGTTTGGAAGGTGACTTCTCTGCAATGGCTGAATGAAAAAAAGGGTTTCAACTAAAGTTACCAAATAGGCCCTTTTCATCTTATAATAGGAATAGTCTCTTAGGACCACATGGTATTTCTCCTGCGTCTTCTGTTCTTTGGCAGCCACTTCCCCTAGGGGTACACTAGGCCCCCTCAATGTCAGAGGGACTGGCTTCTGGGGACCAGAGCCTCCCCTGCTTCGAGACCCAGGTCCCTGTCCTGCATCTCACTCACCTTTTTGTCTGGTTCTTCTGAGATGCCGTGTGGCTGCTGGTGAAAGCTACAGCAGACAAAGGATGAGCGCCATGAGCAGATTCGGGGCATTTCCTGAGGAAGAGTGCAGGGCCCTGCCGTCAACAAACACCGTCTCCACCCCTGCCGACTCAACCGCCTACCCACGCTCCATCCTCCACCCCAAAGACTGCTGGGGGGTATCCGGAAGACATCTCTGGCTTGCTGCCAATCCTGTCAAGGCCACCACTTCCTGGAGCTGAGGCAGTCAGTTACCTCAGACTCAAGAAAAGAGAAATGAAACTGCCGAGGGAAGCAGACCCTAAATTCAGGGCAAAACGAGCTTTTCAGGTCTTTTGCCATCAGCTTGTCCTGGAAGGGAAGGAGAACATAGGGAAAACAGCTTCTTTTACAGGGACAAAGTAGCAACCAGGGAAATTCCCTGTGACCCCGGCACGGCTGTGGAGCTGTGGAGGAGCGGGAGGCCTGCAGAGGGCCAGCCCACAGCTCTGATGTGAGGTCTTTCTCCATCGCAACATCAGACCACAGATTTTGTCACCACCCAAGAGAGAATTACTATCATATATGGGAAAGTGGCTCACCGCCTTGGAAGAAGACCTTGCCACATTTACAGCCTCAGGTGTAGGAGGCATTTACTGTAAGTGCAAGAGAAATGCTGTGTAAGAAATCAGTACATTGCAATGGTTCTGGGGAGCTGCTAAAGGGGGCTGGGGACACAGAAAAAGGAAAAACATCTTGGACTCTGGCAGCCTTCTAGGGCTCACTCTGAGCCTGTGGCCTGGCTGGTCGTCAGTGCTGGGCAGCAGACAGAGAAGGAACGTGGACTTCACGGGCCACAGTCCTTCCATCCAGCAGTTCAGGCCACAGGCAAGAGTGTAAACCATGATCCTCTCCTCTTGTTACAGGCTGGATTAGAGGGTCCCCAAGGCTGAAATAAGGAACGTAACCCGCCCCTTTAAGAGGCATGAGAAAGATTTATTAGAAGTGGATATAGGACGCACTCAAGAGCAGAGTGCAGATACGCAAAGGGATAAAGCACCAGTTACAAGCCAGGGTGGGGGACATTTAAAGGCTGTTTTTGATATGGGTGATCTCGGATGTGCATTCTCACTGTCTGCCAGGTTACAGTGCGGGCCGCCTGTGTGGGTTTCAAGTGGAGGTGTGTGTTAGACATGCCATCTCCAGTGCAGCTGTTTTCTGGGCTGGAGAAAAAGGGCAATTTGCTGGTGAAAAGGGAATGGGCACACCCTCCTGCAGCTGAAAGGGACTTGCCCAGGTTTGCCGTTTTGGGAGAAGGAAAAAAGTGGATAAACCAGGCACGTGTTCCGAAGCTGTAGTTTTTCTTCAATTTCCTGGTCTCCTTTCTATCTAGTGTTATTTCTTCTTCTATCCTACCTCACTCCCACCTTAAACAGGAGACTCTCTGGGGCACTCTGCCCTCCTGGGTGCTCACAGAGCATTCCAGCATTTTCCACGTAGTAACCCACTGTGTCCTGTTAGGTCCTTCGGGAGCAGACTGCACACAGCACAGGACAGATCGACTCCTGAGACACCAGCACACAGACACCTGCGCAGGATTGGGCTCCTCGATCCCCAATCCCAGGATGACTCCTTGCTGATACCCTTCACTTTCATTGCTGCAGATGAGACTGTGCATTCAGGCTCAGTTCATCCCAAACTTGCCCTATCAAAGCATCATAGAAAAGAAGACTGTTAATGCCAAGAAGGAAGGAAAGAAGGGAAGGAGGGAAGGAAGGAAAAAAGGAAAGGAAAGAAGAGAGAAAGCAAGCAAGAGGAAAGGAAGAAAGAAAGAAAGAAAGAAAGAAAGAAAGAAAGAAAGAAAGAAAGAAAGAAAGAAAGAAAGAAAGAAAGAAAGAAAAGAAAAGAAAGAAAGAACAAACCACACAACTACAAATAGCAGTAGGACAACAGGAAGATCTAGCCAGTGTTATAAGAGCTCGTTCATCTTGCACCTGCTCCCTGTTGAGTAAAGGAGGAGCTTGCTCACACAGGGAGCTGCAGGCCTTCGAAGGGGAAAGGGGCCAGCACTTGGGAGGCTGAGGCAGGATGACTGCCACAAGTTCGAGGCCAGCCTAGGCTACATAGTGAGCTCAAGGCCAGACTGCACTACAAAGTGAGACCCTGTCTCAAAAAAACAAAAACAAAAAACAAACAAATAACAACAACAACAAAAAACCCAAAAAACAAAAAAAGAGGAGAAGGGGGGAAGGGGGCAGAGGGGCCTCTGGTCTGTGTTCCCAAAGTGAGACCCACAGTGGTGCAGAATCTCTCTCGTGGAGGATGGTATCAACTCCAGTGAGTAAGCCTAGGCATATCGTACAAGGGACCCTAGTGGACAGAGGGTCACTAGAGTCTCCTGAAAGAGCCCTGGACTGAGCATTCCCTGTGGGAGGAGTTAGCCCCAGACAGCCTTGAGCACCTTCCCTGGACTCCTTCATGCTTCCTTCTCAGTCAGCCCTCCCGACCACCAGCTCACACCTGTGCCCCCTTACTCCCAACTCCTCTCAAAAACTGAGAAAGAGAAGCAAAAAATAGAAATTTCAGCAATAGTAGTTGCAGACTTCAAAACCTCATTTTCAGTAACAGGTCCAACAAATAAGCAGGTTAACAATCAAATAAGAGACTTACTAATACCAGTGCTCTATGAAGCTTCAACTTAACGTATCCATAGGACATTTTATCCAATAACAGCAAAATACACAATTTTGTCAAGTGCACATAAGCTGCACTCCAGTGTAGACCATTTGTTAGGCCTACACTGTTGAAACAAGTCTCAACAGATTTTAAAGGCTTAATATCACACAGCCTGTCCTCTGACCTCAGTCGAATAAAGATAGAACTCAGTAATCGAAGGAAAATGTGGTAATAAAACAACATATTCCTGAATAATCAATGGCTCAAAGAAAAAATAATTAGAAAAGGCTTTGAGATGAATGAAAATAGAAGCCCTACAGAAACTCTAAAACAGTAAATTTGCCATCCCTTTTCTTACTTTTGTTCTGTTGTTGTCATATACTTTACTTTTATAAACACCACGCTACTTTATTAACTATTTTTGCTAAAACAATGAAGCACTTTTAAACTTAACATATAAAAATGTCATCAATTTACTTCCACTGTGGTCAAAAAAATATTCTATAAGACATATATTTTTTAAATTTATTGGGCTGGGGATTTAGCTCAGCAGTTAGAGTGCTTGTCTAGCAAGCTCAAGGCCCTGAGTTCTATCCCCGGCACAAAAAAAAAATTATTAATAATTTTTAATGACCAAGAAAAAGATCTGTTATAATGAATAGATGCAGGTATTAGGTATAATGTTCCCTAAGCATCAGTTAGTTCCAGGGGATGGATAGGGTTGCAGATTTCTGTCTTCACAAATACTTGTTTTATTCTATCATAACTGAAGAAGACCATTAAACTCTCCATCTGTGATTATTGATTTGTTACTTTTTCTTTTAATTATTTTCCATTTTTACTTCATGTATTTTGAAAATCTGTTCTAAGACTGGTACTCATTTATGATTGCTAAGTTTCCCTGAAGAACTGACCCTTTAAGATTAAAACATATCCCTATCTCGGGTCATACTCTCTGTCTTAAATTCTACTTTGGGAGCTCTAGCTGTAGTTCGGTGCTGGGGTGTTTGCTGAGCATGAGTGAGGGCCTGAGATCTCAGCACTGCAAACAAAAGGAAATAGGGTGACTCTCCTTTAGCCCTTCTTATTGTTATAGCCATGGCAGTTCTTTTTTTCTTAATATTTGCAGAGAATATATTTTATATTTTTATTTTCAACATATTTGTCTCTTTAAAGTGTTTCTCCTTTAAAAAACAGAAATTCAATTCTTACATTTTAAAATGCACTCCAACAATCTTTGCCTTTCACTCGGAGTATATCAACATTTACTTCCCCCAACAATACACTAGCTAGTGGCTCCCATACAATATTGTTTTACTTTTCTCTCATTGCCAGGACAAAATACCCGACACCCAAAATTAGGGGAAGAAAGGTTTATTTAGCTCACAGTTTGTAGAGGTTTCAGTCCACAACCAGCTGGATGCAAGGTAGGGTGGCATGGCAGACAGGCAGAAGGCAGCAAGGTAAGCAAGGGGAGCAAAAGGGGAGTAGACAAGCCTCTTTCTGTCTCTTACATTTTATCCAGGCTACATGGCCATAGGGTGGGTAGCACTCCCATCATTAATCCTAGTGTCACATCCTTGATCCCAGCAGAATTATGCTAAAACAAGCAGTGGAATAATTTAGTAATCACACACTCTAGATCCAGCCACCTCTGAAAACACAACACCCATGACCACATGAGGCTTTCGGGGGACATCTAGACACAAAGCATAACAAGTATCAATCACCACGTGTGATCGTTGACATCCTTGTTTCACTCCTACTCTCGGGAGAAGGGGCAGGAGTGAAGGAAACTTTCAACAAGTTACTGTTTCTTGTGATACCATTTTCTTCTGCATTTCAACATTACACTTTGCATTGATTATTAGGAAAACATATTTTCCAATTCTCCTAGAAAATGTTGTGACTATATCACTCGATTTTGTTTCCATCTTTCTTCCACACTTTATGTAATCCACATACAGGGCACATTATTGAAAATGTTTTATGTCACTCAATGCCTTCTTTATTTGCTAACATTTTTACCAACACATAGCACTCTTGTATTTTTGGTGGCTGTGTTCATAAGGCTTTGCTTTTTAAAAAGTGTAACTACTTTCTTGATGATTATTAAGTAAATTTGAGTTTAATCTTGTTCTTATGGATGATTTTAAATGACATGAGCTAAAAATATTTGTTTAATCCAAACGAACAAATACATGTGTTTTATTTTTAAATGTATTCATTCACACAATAACCATTTATACCTAACAATTTCTCTATAGCAAACAGTCAGCTGGACCCTAGGGGTAAATCAACTAAAAAAAAATTGTTTCCTATAAAGCTTTCCAGAAAGCTAACATATTTTTAAAACAAAACAAAATATTCTAAATAAGGAGACTAAAGTGGAAGGATCACAAGTTCGAGGCCAGCCTGAGCTACACAGTAAGTTCAAGGTCCTCCTTAACTTCATAGTGAGACCTTGTCTCAAAAAAACAAAACAAACAGACAAAAACAAAATATACTAAATGATATAACAAGGTAAGAAAAAGTGTGCAGCTAGTGCCTCTTGACAGAACCCTGGATGTGGGGCAGAGGTGCTAACCACTGAGCCTTGCACATTTTTGAGAAGCAAAATTTCAAAAGAAGAGGGTACAGGAAGTGCAGAAATATTGTATGCGAAAAGGTCAAGGGTGATAAAAAATGTCTGTCTACATAAACATGGTGTAGTTCCAGGATGGAGAGTTTAAAGGATGTGGAATATGGAAGCAGGACTGTTCACGAATAAATCCAAGAGCCACTGAGATGTTTAACACTTAATGATTTCCCCCAGTTAATTCATGTGCACATTATATTTCATGTTTCAGGGAGATGGAAGAGAATTTTGAGGAATTCACTCACAATGTAGAACAGAGAAGCAAAGAAAGAATATATACAGGAAAATGAAGGTGAGTCAGTGATACTAGACCGTTCCTTGGTGGGTATAGAGAAAAGCATAGTAGAATTATTTGAAAATATTACAAGTAAAAATTTTGCAAAAACAGTGATTTCTTAAATTATGAAACTATTGCACACCCTGGGCAGAACAGATGTGGGTGACATATGCCTCTGCTCACCTGTGTGCTCATGTGTCCCTCTGTCTCCCCTTCTGTTGGTTGGAAGAAATGTTGTTCCTTTTGTTATTTCTCTAAGGTAGCTTTTTTCTTTTCCTTTTTCTTTTTCTATTCGTCTTCCTCCTCCTCCTCCTTCTCTTCTTCTTCCTCTCCTTCTTCTTCTTCCTCTCCTCCTTCTTCCTCTCCTCCTTCTTCTTCTCCTTCTTCTCCTTCTCCTCCTTCTTCTTTTCTCTCTCTGTCTCTCTGTCTCTCTCTCTCTCTTTATCTCTTTATCTCTGATGCTGGGAATGGAACCAGAGGCCTTGCTCATTCTAGGCAAGGGCTCACCACTGAGCTACTCCCCCAACCCCTCCTTGGTAACTTTTAAGTGCTGCTCCTTATTGCAAAATTTAACCCTAGAATGGCTCTTTTCTAGGGCACTTCACCTTGGATTGGTCCTTCCCTGCCTGTTGTTGCCAGTTGGGGCTTAAAATCTTGAGGTCTGTGATCAGAATGTGAGTCTGGGAAAAGGCATCAAGAAATCCTTGCCTCAGGTTACTAGGTAAAACCACTCATGACCCTTCCAGGGTGGGTCAGACCGGATCACAGAGATAGAGTCTCCACCCCAAGGTCCGGTACCCTAAAGTGATGAAAACAATTAATGATCTCTTATTTAAAGAAGGCTTTGGTATATCTGGCAGATTTTGGTGTTTTCTTGAGAATTTGAGGATTTTAGTCTGGAGCTATATTAATTTACCAACTTCTTTTTATCTCAGTGGTATTTTGTATCTAGATTGGTAAATTCCATATGTTCAAACAGAGAATAAAAATGACATAATGTAGCTGAGTATGGTGGTGCACGCCTGTAATCCCAGCACTCAGGAGGCTGAGGCGGGAGGATCACTATGAATTCAAGGCCAGCCTAAACTACACAGTGAGACTGTGTCCTAAATAAACAAATGAATAAATAAATAAGACAACATAATGTGAAACTTCTGGGATCCATCCTTGTTTTGCTTTCATCCCTACTTCTCAGCATCTGGCTTTTGTCAATAACAAACATCTGGCTTGATTCTGTGACTCTCACATTTCATTTCTCAGTAGTACCTACTTTTCAGTTAGAGGTGTTTTCACTTCCACACCTAGAGATTTAGACCACAATAATGGTCTAAAAACATCAACTTCATCATGTCCCACTCCTGCTTAAAACATTTTAATGGCTTCCAATTCCTTTCTTTTTTTTTTTTTTTTCTATTGGATTATCTTCAACTACAGAGTGGATCTGGATATGCAGAAGAAGAAAGCCTGATATATACCTGGATTTCTCCTCTTTTAAACTTCTTTTTAAGGATGCAAATTTTGCATTTGATTTTTTTAAAATTTTATTTTGGTGGCACATTTTAGATATACATAACGATAACATTCATCATAGGGAATTTGTACCTGTACATGATACATCTTGCTGCGTCTTTTTTTCCCATTCCCCTCCCCTCCCTTCAAGCCCTCTT
The DNA here is from genome assembly GCA_004026905.1 of Hystrix cristata. Lineage (NCBI taxonomy): Eukaryota > Metazoa > Chordata > Mammalia > Rodentia > Hystricidae > Hystrix > Hystrix cristata. The sequence continues at coordinate 38,778 of PVJO010012086.1, read as the reverse complement.
CCCCTCCTAGCAAACTTTGCATTTTAATTAACTCATTTAAAACAAATTTGTAAACTGTTTCCCAAGGTGTTAAGTGAAATTGTCACGTCATAAAAATGTCTTGCTTTTTTCCACGGCCTTGGCATGCTGCTGCACATTTCTGCTCCTACATCCACAACTGTTTGGGTTGAGGAAACACTGAAACCACAGGAAAAATTCACGTCCCTGTGACTTATATAAAAGACCCTCGTGACCTGGTCCTGTTGTCTCTTCCTTCACTGTTCTCTAAATTGGAATTTTGGTCTGGATGCTTTGGGTTTTCCTAAAACAAAAATGAGTTTTTGCTTTTTTTGATCATATAATTTAAAAAATGATCTTTAGTACAAAACTTTAAGCAATACAGGAATACCTAAAGAAAGTCAGATTTACGTAAAGCTTCTTATACCCAGCCTTAATTATTTTAGACATTATTCTCTCTTTCATATGCATATATACATACACATACATGTATGTATATATACACATGCGCACATAGACAAATATGTACCTGTGTATACTCACACAAGTACAGATATGTAGACACACACATAGTTTTACATCCATGGTATATAAATGTTGTTTTGCTGTACTCATTTTTTGTTTAATCTTACAACATTTTTACCACCCCACCAGTTAGTCAAACCTGCGAGCCCAAGTTAAAAGCTGTTCTGGTCCATACAACCCCTATATAAAGAAAGATACAAACACATATTAGACTTTGCTTGGGGAAATGTTTAGAAAACATGGGGTCCCTTTCCATGCACTTTCTCTGGGCACTATTCATTTGAAATTGCATTACATTATGTAAAAGTTCAGCAGTGCAGCTGTGACTCGTGCCTCTTACCTGATGCTCCGTCTTTTTCGGTGAAGATGAGTCGCAGGGTCTCACCTGGATGTGTTTCTCCGCCTCCCATCAGTGGATATTTAGGCTATTCCCAGTTTGTCCTTCGGTTTCCCCTTTGGCCGATGCAATGTTCACAGAATACTGTTTATTAATTTAGGGGGCATCAATATTTTTATGATAATAAATTTTCCATCCAAGCATATAGTATATAATTCCATTTAGCTAGATCTTGCTTTATATGGCCTTTAGTAAAATTTTATTGTCTTCTTACTTCGAGTCTTATTTTTCTTGTCCAAAATACACGTAAAACTTTCCTAGCTTTTGTTGTCAGAGACACTAAAGCTTTTTTCTATCTGTTTTGAGAAAGTTATTTGTACTATTGGGAAAAGCAATTGATTTTTTAAAAGTCATCCATCATGGTTCCAGTCAGTCCATTAAATTCCCTCTACATTTTTGCACTTTGATTCTCAGTTGCGCTGAACAATTGATTCCTCACAGCAAGTCGCAGTGGCTTTGCTCTTTCTGGCAGGTCCTTCCCCTGCTGACTGACGCATTCACGTGCTGCGGCTGGACCAAGCCCCACCTCCGCCTCCCTTGAGAAGCCTCCCTGGAATTCTCATTGTTGGCAGGGTCTTTATTTGTGCTTTCCCAGCAGCTCTGTAAACTTGCATTGCTACTGTTTGCTGCCTTTCATCCTACTCATCTGATTCTGTATGATGTCATACGGTGGATTTTGAACTTTGAGGAGTCAAGGGCCAGATATTAAACAAATTGATAGTCTCAGAAGCTGGAACATACCCACATACATACAAAAGTATCAAATTGAAGAACTGATAGAGAATTGTTGTTACTGTCAGACCAGAAAGACCTAAATTTTTAAGGTTTTCAAACTTCATCTCTGTTATTCTTGATGTATTTAAATGTCACAGATGCAACTTATTTAAATTCTTTACATACACTGAGTTGATTTATTAACAGTTTGTTATCTGAAAATGGTGATAAGATTGGGGATTTGAACTAGATACAGAAATCTTAACTATTGGTACCAAGTTCATTCCCTTAGGGAACCACTAGTGAACACATACTATCTTTTTGCTCTGTCCCCACATGGCAGAGGAGTTGAATGAGTTCCCCTGAGACTCCTTTTTAAGGACACTAAGCCCATCCATGAAAGGTCAGCTCATGACCTAGTCCTCTCTCAAAGGCCTATCATCTGGCCTAGTCATCTCTCAGTCTTACCACCTTGAGGTTAGGATTTTGACGTATGCATTCCAAAAGGGAAAAGCATAAACATTCAGAATATAATGCGTATGGCAGGCCAGATGTGCCAAGAGCTGTGGACATGATCCTTTAGAGAGCTTGGAAAATTCAACAGGAGACTATACTGTTTAAATAGTGTATATACACCTTGAAGAACATATTCTGAAAGTTTTGGTGGCACCGGGCATTTTTGACCACTCCTTTAATGTATTTGCTACTACAATGGGAACCCACTTCCAGTTCCTTTTCCTTTTAGAGTCGTTATTAGATCACACTGTGCATCGGCAGGCATTTCAAAAATATCCCATCAACTTCTAGGAGGATAATGAAAACAACATTCTCATTTACCTTCTTGACTATTTTCATTGACTAATCAGTCACATGATGAATTTACAGTAAATCAACTATCAGAAGTTTCAATAAAAGGACGTAAGGAAACTTTGCTTCATTTCTCCCTGCTCACTCTCTCTCTCTCTCCCTCAATGGTAAACTGTGGTATAGTACATATTGCCCCAAAGATGTCTGCATTCTAATCTACAGACTCCGTCGTTGTATTATTTTACATGACAAAAGGGACTTTGCATTGTGATCATTTCAGGACTTGAATGGGAAGATTATACTGTATTTTCAGGTGTTTCAGTGTAATCACTGGGCTCCTTCTAAGAGGGAGACAAGTTGGGTTGAGAGAGAAAGATGTAACTGATGGATCTGGAGTGGGTCTGGGGTCCGAGTGGCCCCGATGCACTCCCACCCAGGAACTGTCTCTCTCTCCATCATACAAAGAAGTGGAGGAGGCAAGTGAGACCAAAGTGGAAGTAGAAGAGGGTTTTATTGTCAGAACAAAGCAAAAGCCACCTCTGACAGGAAGGTGGTGGTGTCCAGAGCTGGAACACCACCTGAGCAGGGCCAGGTTGTAGATTTATAGGGTTTGGGGACCCTCACCACACATCCCTGGGAGGGGTCCCTACTTGATTTGTTGCTATGCTTGTTGTCAGGGGTCAAGGTAAAATGGATCGGGGAGCCCTCTGCGTGATGAGGGGCTTTCTTGTTTTTCTATCAGGTATGGGAAAAGGGGAACATAAGACTCCTCTTTTTGACAACCTGAGGATGGAGGACTTGTTCGTTTCACTTTAGGTTGGGGAGTTAGAGGATTTAGGGGAAGTCAAGTGTTACACCTGGCACCTTGTGGTGAGCCATTAAAGCTGCAGGCAACCAGCTTTCTGGCGGTTAACTAAAATCTAGATGCAGAGAGGAAGACACAAGTGACAGCGGCCCAACTCTATCTACCCCTTCTTATCACTCCCACTATCCCTACATAATGATGTTACCATGTTGCTTCAAAGATGGAGAAAGGAAGCCAGGAATGGAGGTGCACATCTGTAATTCCAGCACCTCGGGAGACTGACGCAGAAGGATCACAAGTTTGAGCCCAGCCTGGGGAATTTAGCAACTTCCAGAGACTCTGTCTCAAACAATAAAAAGGGGCTGGGGATGAACCTGGGGATGTGTGAAGGCCCCAGGTTCAATCCCTACTACTAAAGAGGAAAAAAAAAAAAAGAAGAAGAAGGAGAAAAGAAAGAAAGAAAGAAAAAGAAAGAAAGAAAGAAAGAAAGAAAGAAAGAAAGAAAGAAAGAAAGAAAGAAAGAAAAAGAGAGAGAGAAAGAAAGAAAGAGAGAGAGAAAGGGAAGGGAATAAAGGTTGGAAGGAAGGAGAAAAAGAAAAGAAGAGAAAAGAGATAGGAGAAGGTGCCAAGAGCCGAAGAATGCAAGTGGCCACAAATGACTGAAAAAGATAAAGAAATAGCTTAGAGCTTTTTTTTTACAGTATCTTGGAGGGACCACAGCCCTGCTATGGCTTGATTTTGAGCTAGTGAAACCCACTTTGGACTTCTGACCTCCAGAACAAATACGTGTCGCTATTAAGCCACCAAGTTTGTAGAAATGTATGCAGCAGCAATACAAACCTAATGCAGGGACCAAGTAGCCTGGCTCAGGTGCTGACTGTAGTAGGGTCTTTGGGGAAGTATGACAAGGCGAACTGTGCTGGGGCACCTAACTAGGGGAGTCTGAAGCCGAGAAAGCCAGAGAGGGCAGTTCCCCACCTCATTTTATAAAAGTCAAAAGTCAACTAGGAATATCTAGTAACAACTGCAGTCCTAAAATTAAGAATCACAAACCGGATCTACATTCCAACACCAGGAGCCAAGCAGAAACTGTTAGGAAGGGCAAACACAAGAAGTAGCAACGGACTGCAGGGGGCAGCCTCACAGGACCTCATTACAGTGCAGTAACCATGTTTGCATTTGTCAGGCCGAGCACACCAAATGCCTGGGAAAGTCTAGCAGACTTAACAAACTCCTTAACAAGGACGTCTCACTTCTGAGGACCTTCCACCAGTCAGCAAATGTGCTTCATGTCATTCCTCCACTAACCTCATGACCCATGTCTCTCAACTGTTGCTTTACTAGCAAAGAAACCAACAAAAGAAGGAAAGTGACTTGTGGAAGAAAAAAGTGACTTGTCGAAGATCACAAGGAATACTAGGGAATGATGAAGACTTGACTTCCTCTCTCCAGCCTCGAGAGCCCATCCCCTCTGCCACGCCATGCCACCCTCCTTTTGGGAACGATTGTTGACCGAATGGTTGTATGCACAGTTCAAAACAGACAAACCTCATGACGTCATTTGATACTGACTCTGTCAGTGAGAACTGAAAATGAAGTTAAAAATTAAACAAGCAGCGAAGCCAAATCCAGCCCCTCTATTCTGAGAATATAGGGTCAACCCTGGTTGCTGTCTGATCACCGCGTGGCTCATTAGTTATCCCTGTGAAACCCTGTGGAATTATCTGAAAAGGAAGAAGGGACAGAAACACCCTCTTTTTTCAAGGTAGCCTTATAGTCAAGGGCTGCGCTACTGATTTAATGGTGAAGGTAAGAGCGTTTCTTTTTTGTGGGAGGATGCTAGTTTCCAGTCTCTCAACGATCCTTTAGTGGGAGGGAACTGTTTCAGAGGAACTAAGAGGGAGAACTTCTGCCGTTTGAAGATCTCCATTTGGGAAGGGGGTCTGGTTCCTAAAGGCAACTTCTTGAAAAGATAACTGATTCCATCAACACTTAGAGTCAGGCTTGAGAGGACACGGGTGCCGGTGGTCCAGGGAGCACGGATCATTTCCTGACAAGTCCCGACTTCATGACAAGTCAGACTGGCGTGGACGGTGGAATGAAACGCTGGATAAGGTCTGGCAAGGCCTGGGGCTGGAAAAGTGACTGGGTGACTGATGAGTCTTTACGGATTTCTACGTGTATTTGAACTCACCTCTCAAGAAAAGGAGAACATGAAGGAGATTGGAAGAGTGAGGGCAGGAAATGTGTGTGCTTACAGAGCTCAGCCATTAGCACCTTTTAGCAATGTGACGGGGAGCCAGAAGGAATGAGACATGAAGGTGCCATCTCCCAACCCGCACATAGAAAATGCTGCTTCCAAAACAGCTCCCACCAGCAGGAAGGCGCAGAAATCCTGCTGCAATTACGCCCTAACTTTGGCCAAACCCTGGCTTCTTCAGTTGCCCACCACTGGTGCTCAGGAGGCTTTCGCTTTCGCTATGATTCAGTCATAAATGAATCAATGGTGTGGGGTAAGGCGAGATGCTGAAATAACCAGTTTTATCCCAGAACTGCTGATCCTTCAGCAAGGGAGGCTGGGCTTCCGTTCTGCTCGTACTGCTGAATTGCTTCTTCCCACATTGGTGGCACGATAAACCCTTCCCCACCCGCCTTGTGGATTCCAATACAGAAGAACCCCCTTTTAAAAGAAAATGCTTAAAACCAATTTAGCAACCAATCAAAACACGTTTTATTTGCTGTAAGCCCGTACTTATTCATGGACATACAAGTGCCCAAGTGCTAAAGTGGCTGTTGTTATTATTGCTGTTATTAGCATCAGTAAACTTTTACAGGGTGTAATATTTTACAGTGTACAGGGCATGTCTCATACCTTTGCTTTCACTCCAAACAGTCTTGTGAGGTAATATCATCCTCATTTCTCCTATGGAACAATCGAAGCTCTGAGAGTTTATGAAACTCACTGTAGTTTGCGCAGATCAGCAGTGACAATGTGGAACTCACATCCAGTCCCCTCTGCTCTGTGGATTCATGCTCTTTGAACTTTGAATTTACCCTGAGTAAACCAGGGGCCTTGGCTTGCACAGATGATGCAAGGCAGGCTGAATGTTGAGGGGAAATTTGGAGGAGCAGAAAGGCCACTGAACAAAACCATGAGTTCTGGACTAAGAAGAACTAGAAAAGTGCCATTCTTTAGCTTACGCATAAACCATGTCTATGTTATTAATTTTATCTGAAACACAACTTATACTGTCAGAAAATTATTTTTCTAACTTAACTTCACTTCAATTGTTCTATCTAGAACTTTGACATTAGCATTCACTGTCTTTTTTTTTTGAACCATTATTCTTGAATGGGAAAGTCTTTGACAAAATTCATGTTCTCAATTGTTTACAATTAGACTATGAATTATTCCACTGTCTCTAAGTGCATACCAATCACACTGGTTCTCAGACCCCATGATTTCACAAACTTCTGTGATTATTTTAGAAAATAGTTTCCATTACTATGTCACAGAAACATTCCAGTTTAGAATAGATATTAGCTTGATTTCTGTGTTTGTCTCATTCAAAGGATCAGGAAATAAACAGCTGAAAGCTACTGAGACAAATTCAAATAATTGAAACTATAAAAGCAATGTGAGATTAGAGTGCTTGCCTTGCAAGTACAAGGGCCTGAGTTCAATCCCCGGCACCACAAAAAAAAAAAAAAAAAAAAAGTAATATGAAGTTTTTCACCCCTTCCCTTTACACAGCAAGAGAAAAATGGAAATAAAAACCAAAGTAATAGAATTATGATACAATCCCACTAGCAGAAAAAGCAAGAAGAAGTAAGGTTTCTTTGGTTGATTTTCGAAGCTCAAATTAAAGTGTTTTTCATCATCAAATTTCCTTCTGGAGTAAATGATCAAAGCTTGATTTAAAATTATATGAATTTTCATCTAGAACATATTAAAGTGGAGCAATCCTATTATGTTTTGAGTTTATACTTAAAATGTTAAGGAAATAAAGAGGAAGTAGCATGAATAGGTAGAAAAAGCAGCAGTCCAGGCATTACAAGACCTGGTGCTGGTTCTTGAACTGAGTCTTGAGGCAACTCTCCAAGCTTTTTGCACATGAGTTTCTGCATCTGTGAAATGAACATTCAGATCAGGGGATTTCTGGGTCTCTTTCAGCTCTAGAGCCCAGTATTTGTAAGGGTCATCGGAGAAGTTGACAGAAGGCTGTCAGTGGGAGTGTAAGTATGGTAGTGGTATGTACAGCTAAAGAGTAGCCTCCCTTCAGGTCTTGGGTTCTTACATAATAAGAAAAATCAAATAGCAAATGATGATATTTCAAGTTTGGGTTCAGATGGTTCAGTTGGTTTCTGCTATGACCCGAGTGCAGAGTAGTGGGCTAAACTACTGATATCAGCCTGCTGCTTGCAGGATCTAGAAGCCCTCCAGGTCAAGAAACAGCCAACATCTGTCCTGGTACTAATCTCCTCTTGCTAGCAGTGCAAACTTCATTTGGGACCACTGTCACCAGATGAGAGAATTACAAAAAGCAGGTGGGCAGACATTATTCGGAGAACTCTAGAGCTATTTGTCAAGCAGAAAACTATCCTGACCATGTTGATGAAGCCTAATAATTATTTAGCTTCTTCTAGATAATAAGTGAGTATCTACTAATTATTTTTAAAACTTAGTAAATACAGAAAAATTATAAACAATAATATGACCATCCTGTACTATAGCTCAGAAATAGCCACTTCTAGCACTTATGTGAATCTGTTTCTCTTGTACGTGAATATGCACACTGCATCCTGCTTTTTACCCCAGAGAAGCATTTTCCTGATTTTATCTCAGTGTGCTTTGAAAGCATTATTCTAACTGAATCCATAAGAAAAATCTATCAAACTTGCCTTGCCAAACCCTTACAGTTAGGTTAGTTTGTCTCCAATATTTTCCTATCATAACTCACACTAGAGTGGATGTTTTTGGAAAAAATTCCTTCATGTGTTTCTTTCCTTATGCTCCTCCTAAGGTCATAGATTAGGAACATCTTTAAGGATGTAGATAAGTCTTCTTTGATTTGGGTGCAGAAAGAGTGCAAAGCCTTGAAATACAAATACCATATAAGTGTTTTTAAAGTCATAGAAGATTCATAGAAGTCATAGAAGATGCAACATTGATAATAGTCTTAGGATGGAGATTTTTCCTAAAAGTATATATATAATAAATATAATAAATACATATATTATATATATATATATCTCCCCAAGGACAGTTTAATTAGTGTGCAAATATAGAACTAAATATGTCCATATTTGGGATCATGAATTCTCCCAGCCTGTCAAAAGACCTGGGCTTATTGATTATTATAGTTGAAACCCCCCCATTCAGCATAATTTTGTAGGTGAGCCCAATAAGGTGTCTAACTTGTGGGTAGCAAACAGCATTTTAAACTTTTAAATGTAGCATATGTATGTATATATGTATATATATGATGTATACACATGATGTATATATTATATATAGATATATGATGTGTATATATTTTTTATATATATATATATGATGTACAACCGCTTCTTTCATGTTCAAAGACACCGTGGAAGAGAGTTCCAGTTGTCCTGAGGGAAGAGAAACATGGTCAGAATGAAAAAACTCACTCCTCTTAGGCTGAATTTAACTGCCCTGTCACACGACTGCTACAAGCTGTGATACTTCTTACTTTTGCATGGTTCTCTGTGGTCTGATAAAACCTTTATCATTTTCTTTCTTAATTTTTACAGCATCACTGAGAAAGGAGCTTTATCATTACTGTATGTATGAGAAAATGGGTAGCTAGGGAATTTAAGTGACTAGGCCTAAGGATTTATACTGAGATTTCTTTATAAAAATGCAGTCTTGCAAAAGTGTAGCAGGAACACACTGGGAAATGGAAATAATACAGCTGTGTTGGGTCAAAATTTCTACTGACGATGACAAGAGGCAACAACATCAAGAAGAAAGGATTTGTGTACCATATTTTGGATTATATTCTCCCCACAGATAAAAGCCCATCGTGGTAAAAGAAATTCAGGGCAGTGGGAAACTCCACCACAGGGTGTGGCACCTGTTGCCAGAGAAGCTAAATGGACAAGCGGCCTCCCCCCAGGAAAGGTAAGGCCAGTGGTCTTCATGTGTGGCACTCTCCTTTCCTCTGACTCCACCATGCTGCTCCTTGGAGAGACTCAGGGCAACATCAGAACCAGCTCCAGTCCCTGATTCTGTTAGTGGCACTTTTTCCTTGGGAGTCTCATAGATTTATCTAACAGAAATGAAGCCAAATAATCAGTAAATCCTGGGATCTAAAGAGTGGAATGAGTTTTGGAAAAAAAAAAAAAAAAAGAAAGAAAGAAAGAAAACAGGACCACATGGTATCATCTGAAGTACACTCAGATTCAGCTGTGGGAGAAGTGGAAAGAAGGGTCTCACTGAGGAGCTTATTGGTCACTCTCTACCGTCTAGGTGTAGATTTCTGCTCACTGCGCTATGGGCTGGCCCTGATCATGCACTTCTCGAACTTCACCATGATCACCCAGCGCGTGAGTCTGAGCATCGCCATCATCGCCATGGTGAACAGCACCCAGCAGCACGGTCCACCCAATGCCTCCGCCGAGGGGCCTCTGACAGACACCCTCCGCCACCCAAGCAGGTCCGGCGAGGAGTTTAAAACAAGGGTAAGTGTGGCGGACAGCAAGCCTCTTAGTTGAGGCAGAGAGAGACAGAGACAGAGAGAGACAGAGAGAGAGACAGAGAGATTGAAAGGAAAGCTTGGATCTTGATTCTGCAGAGTATAGAAGCACGGATTTTCAGGGATGAACTAAAAGAGACTGAAATTATTTTTCTTTGAGACATGGATTGTCTCTGTGATGATAACCTTTCATTGAGATTATCTTTATTATCATGTTGGGAAAATGCAGAATGTAATAAAAAAAATTCTAAAATGGAACAAATAGATCACTCGATGTCTTCGGTGAAAAACTAGTTACCGTCTGAGGGGATCTGTCTGGGTTACCCAATTCCATTTAGATCTCTACACTTTTCATTGTTTTTGAGCTGTTTTACGACCCTGTAAATTCTATATAATGAATAGAACTGTAAGTGATTCTTGCCTGTAGCTTTGCAGGCACATTCTATCCTGAGGAAAATCACAGGTTGCTCCCTCCACTCAGCAGTCCCACCCTAGCTGAACAAGCCAGTGTTACTATTTATTTATTTTCTCTTTTCTTTTGTATTTATTGTTTATTAGTACTTGTTTGCAGGATATTTTGCATTCCTGTGTGCAGTTGGTACATGTACACATCTGAACTCCTGTTTTCATCCCCTCTCCCTCCCCTGCTACTCTTCCTCCATTTCTTGATCTCCTTCTAATTTGAGAAAGATCTAGCTACCTCCTATTATCTAGCTTTTATTTTTCTCTTTATGTATACTATGAGCTTCTCATATAAGAGACACCACGAGGTATTTAAGCTTGTGTGTCTGATTTACTTCACTGAACACTACGGCCACAAGATGCATCCATTTTCTTTAAAATCCATTTCAGCTTTGCTTCCTGCTTATATATATATGCTTCTCTGAGTTCTCCTGTTTGAACCAGTTGGAACATTTACTAATTCCCATTAGTCCGTGTGTTCACTGATATCTGTGTTTATGATCCACGGTCCCCAACCTTTTTGGCACCAGGGACCAGTTGTCTGGAAGACAATTTTTCCTCAGGGTTGGGTGAGGGGAGGCAGAGGACACGACAATTTGGGGCTAATTCAAGTACATTAATTATTTATTGTCACTTTATTTTTATTATTATTGCATTAGATTCTCATAAGTAGAGAGCAACCTGGCTCCCTCGCATACTCAGCTCACAGTAGGGATAGCGCTTCTGTGAGAATCTGAGGCTGCTGATGATGTGACGGAAGGTGGAACTGAAGCAGTAACCGGAGGAACAGGGAGCAGCCACAAACACAGACCAAGCTTCGCTTTGCTTGTCCTCTGCTCGCCTCCTGTTGTGCAGCCCTTTTTCTAACACACCACTGACATGGACCCCTGCTTTAAACTCTCCCTCGTTTATGGCACATTGCTAGTGTCATCTCTATAGTTTGTAAATCATCGTTTTGTTACATTGGGCACTGCTTACCTCCCATCACCTCCCATCCTCCCTCTTTCATCCGCTCTGTACGTCCACACTCCTGTGCCCGAGAACCCAGGACATCCCCACGCTGCTAAGCATGTTGTGTTCTCTGCACACACTCTGCTGCTCCAGAGTCTGGTCTTGCTTCTTAGCACACCCTGTCTGCTGTCTCTGGCCCAGAGAAAGAGCTCTGAGCCAGCCAGAGCCACAGCTACTTTCTGATTGTCTCATATCATCTCAAATGCTGCAAGTTTGCTTTTACTGTTTATCCTATGGGAATGAATTTCACTTTTTCTCTTCATACAAATTCCAGTCATTCTTCAAAGAATGATTCTCATAGTGCTTCCTTCCTGAGACCTTCCCAAATTGTTCTTTCCTCTTCTCAGAGTCCTTATTTTATTTTTTCATCTTCAAATATTATTTTTACTACAAAGTATATATCTTGCATTGTTTATAGTTACTTTAAATAGACAAAATATTTATGTTATAGTTTGTGTCTAGATGTCCCCCAAAGCCTCATGCGGTCACAGGTGGGGCTTTCTCAGAGGTGGCTGAACCTAGAGTGTGTGATGGTGGGATGAAGGGCGTGTGGTTACTAGATCAATCCACTGATTGGTTTGGCAGCCTGGATAAGATATAAGGGACAGAAAGAGGCTTGCTTGCATCCCTTGCTTACCTTGTGCCTTCTGCCTGTCTGCCTGCCACCCTGCCTCGGACCCAGCTGATTGTTGACTTAAACTTCTACAAACTCTGAGCTAAATAAACCTTACTTTCCCTAACTTTGGGTGTTGGGTATCTTGTCTCAGCAATGGCAAAAAAAAAGTAACTAAAACAATTTATTAATTTATATTTTTTGACTATCTAATTTAAACATGATGCCATATATCTACAGGCCTTCCCAAAAGCGCTTATTGAGTTGTATCATGATCTTATTTGTTTGAAATATATTTTAAAATGTGGCTCTGTCACAGGTGGCCATTATTCTCAAACTTGATTTTTCTTTTTAGTTAGGGGCTGATTTTGGTAAGAGTTCAGTAAAGATGTATATATTTTATTCTTTCAAATAAAAGTCATTGTCACCCAACTTCTACTAAATTTTTAAAGGTCATTCTTCAACAGACGAGCTGTTTCTTGATGGCTCTTTTTACTGAGTTCTTATCATCCTTCCATGTAATTATTTATCTCCTTTCTTCATTTCCTGTTTCTAACCTTCTAAAAGAGTCAAATTAGAGGTATAATTGGTTGATTGTTTGGCAAAGGTAGAATATCTAGCTTAGGTAAAAAGTAGAGAAAAACTAAAATAGATATTTTGTAGCAGGGTCTCACCAACCCCAAGCAACTGCGGGGAGTAGATTTTCATAAAATGACTTCTTAGCAAACAGTTTTTCTTCTTATTTTTTCCAGGCATCTGTGTATCAGTGGAGCCCAGAGACCCAAGGCATCATCTTTAGCTCCATCAGCTACGGAATAATACTGACTCTGATCCCAAGTGGATATTTAGCAGGGATATTTGGAGCAAAACAGATGCTCGGTGCTGGTTTGCTGATCTCTTCCCTTCTCACCCTCTTTACCCCACTGGCTGCTGACTTCGGGGTGATTTTGGTCATCGTGATCCGGACAGTGCAGGGCATGGCCCAGGTATCCAAACACTTTCTCATTCTGAGTGGGATGCAGATCCCTGGATTCTGCAGAAGAGCAAATGTCTTAATGATTTTCATTCCAGGGAATGGCATGGACAGGTCAGTTTACAATTTGGGCAAAATGGGCCCCTCCACTTGAACGGAGCAAGCTCACCAGCATTGCAGGATCAGGTAAGGATGATCAAGGCTTTGTGGAGTTTTGTATTTGGTGCCGTCATTCCATGCTTCTCCTTCTAGGAATCAGACAGCTTGGGGCAGAGGGAAAAAGTGCTGCTGCAAAACGCAATGATACAAGACGGCTGCATAACAATGATACCTAAGTGTTGTGACAACGCTGCAGCTCAGAAGCAGAGAAGACCATAGTGAGCGAGGGGAGTTGAAACAGCCATGTAGGAAAATGTTTAGAGCCTTAAGCATTGCATAAATGGCAGAAGTCAAGGGCACTGTACAAACATAGTTACAGCAAAGACATTGAAGTATAAATTAAGAAGATCAGGCAGAAAAGTAGCATTTTAAGGGTCTGCAGTGTTCTGAACTTTTTTTTGAGCTAATTAAGTCTCACAACAACCCTCTGATGTAAAACCTAGTTTGGAATTATTTTCCAAGAGGAGCATTCAAGTATGTAGAGATTAAGCAAATAGTCCAAATACAAATAGCCAGGAGGGTGTAGAACTGAAACTGGAACCCAGACGGTTTGGTCTCAGAGTCCACACTTTTGGTCATGGTGCTAGATGGCCAGCGCCTCCTCTATGGTCTCACCCTGCGATTGTCCTCAGCTTTCAACCTGAGAGTACATACTTGAAGACCAGAACTGGGGTCTCAGCAAGCTTCTAACTCCCAGGTGCACACAGCCATGTCTTGTGGACTTCTACCTCTCAGCACCCTCCTGCATTCTTGCTTCCCCCAGCACCACTGTCGCCACCTCATTTCCAAACACTCTTAGTGTTCTCTCTCATCTAGGCTGGTTTCTCTCAACCTTCTCTTCCCTTCAAAGCCAAGTTATCTTCTTAAAGCATAACAGATGGGCCATTTTGCTCACCTGCTTGAGAATGTCAGTGTGGCCTCCTTATTGTATCGATATCAAGATGCTCTGCTGTCTGGTCCCAATCTCCTTTCTACTCAACTCCCCTCCACAAGCAAGACTCACTGCTCCCAGGACATCTGTAGTCCCTTCCCCTAGTCTCTCCTCCCATGGGTTCATCTCTCTGAAAAGTTTTCTGCCACCACTCTTCTTGCCAAAGTTCCAGCTGTCTTATTTTTTAGCCCCTACAGCAATTGTTAATCTTATAATCACTATTAATTTAGCCTCATGTGTATTTTTAGAGCACATTTTAGTTTTATTATCATATTTGTATTCTGCATCTTTTTTTTTTTCAAATTGGAGATTGGACCCACCAGTGGAATATAAAATAAATTTAGCAGGTAAAAAACAGCAGTATTTTAAAAAAAAAACAATATTTAAAAAAGAAAGGAAAATAAAAGATAATAGAAAATGTTGGCATGCTTTGCACATAGCAAAGCTAAGTATTCAATCATTAAACTTGTTTGAGGTGGGTGCATTTGTTGTATGTACAAGTGTTTGGGCCTGTTTTTTGTGTTGTCTTGCAAGATGTATTTCATAATGTGAGTCTGTAAAATGTCCCTGTTGTGATTGTTGTTGTTTTAGCATACAATCCAAGGTTTACATGGTATTGCACTTGTGATCATGAATTTTACTCACTTTTTCTCCACTGGACCAGAAGCTCCAAAGGGCAGGGACTGTTCTTTATCAATTTTCATAAATCTTTACTTTTCTCCACTGAATGTCTTATTGCCTTGTGTCACAAGGTGATGCTGTGGGTGCAGTTTCTGTGATAAACAAAGGGCTTTAGAGTAAGAGTAGGTCACACTGGGGCTGAGGCGCCATTGAGTTAGGTGGTATATAACAGTTATTTACTAATGCTGATTACTTTCCATTATGCTATGGGAGAGATTGTGAGCAGGGGCAGTATTCTCATCACCCAGTAATTCTGTGTCTGCACCTCCATGTTGAGACAATGTCCAGGGAGACCATATTGCTCGCTGCATAAATATTTTTCTCCTTGTTCTCTTTAGGGGCAGCGTTTGGGTCCTTCATTATCCTATGTGTGGGTGGCCTGATCTCACAGGCATTGGGCTGGCCTTTTATCTTCTACATCTTTGGTAAGTCTCTGAAACCCTCTCTGAAACCATAGCCCCTCCACTGCCCAGGAATTTGTCTTGTTCTTCTCATATTAATAGTAAACATCCTGGTCGAGTGATCGTATGTATGCAATTAAAATGTCAAAGTTGGTTGAGTTCACCTTCAATATGTCTTCATATTGTGTTATATAATTTTTAATTCTGCCCAAGACACTTTTAACCTATTCTCCACCATATGAATCTTGCAAAAGTCAATTCAAATGTTCCCTTCTCCATGGCACCCTCCAGAACCTATTGCGTTTGTACATTCTCTTCTCTGTGTTCTTTACTGCTAATTCCTTTGTAAGTTATGTTAGTGTGCAATCATTTATTTCTCCTTCTCCTCTCTGCATTAGACTTTAAAATGCTTGAGGCGAGGAATCAGTTATATAATTTTACCACTTTAGTAGCATCTGGATTTTAGCTTTAAAATAAAAGATGGATGAATCCCATAGAGGGAATTTAAAAACTGTTAGTCCCTCAAATATTTTAATATAGAGTATTCTTAAAATGACAAATTCCAGTCATGAGATAAGGTTCTACACCTTGTTATTTTGTTATAGCCAAATGATGTCATTAAATTTAGTTCCAAAAAAAAAATTAGTTCCAGCTTGGATGGCTTTCTTATCAATGATGCTGATCCCAGCCATCTTATTTCACAAATGTTAATCATGTGTTGTCAAGAAACATTCCTTCAGAGAATCCACAGTGGATGTTATTTGTGGTTTGAATACAAATACAAATGGGTTGGAAATTTTTCCTTGCCATGCTGACTTCATGGCTGGTTGTTCCATGTTTGTCTGACTCTCTTTGTCCTCCATTCTGAGTATTCAGCACTTCCAAAGCAAGACAATAATAAGCTTATTAAGAAGTTGCAGTGAAAAACACAAAATACGATAAAATGGAATCTTAAGAGTAATTAATGAGCCGTGCAATGGTATTTTCACGCTCAGGGCTCTGACGCTAACAAAAGCAACTCGGAGTTTGAAAAGTGGTATCTGAAAAGCTTCGACAGAAGGAGGAGGTTTGTAGGATGGAAAGGAAGAAATGGGAACATTCAGGTCCCTGTGACGGAATAATCATGAAGTAACATGTGTGGTGGAGAAAGAACACTTCGAGGAAATTCTCTTCCCCCAGTACACAAATCTACCTGAAAACTAATTGTGTTCATACTTCCCAGGTGGCATTGGCTGTGTCTGCTGCCTGCTGTGGTTCACGATGATTTATGATGATCCCACACATCATCCGTGCATAAGTGCCAGGGAGAAGGAGCACATCGTGTCCTCTCTGGCCCAGCAGGTACAGTGCATCTGCCCCTTGCACCTGTGGCGCGCCCAGCTGTCTCGGGGCAGGCTTTGTGTCCCCTGGGAGAGGCGATCTCAGGCCTGTTCTAATCCACATGTTGATTAGCTATTTCCTTTCAGCCCAGTTCTCCCAGACGATCTGTCCCCATAAAGGCTATGGTCAGATGCCTACCACTTTGGGCTATTTTCACGGGGTTCTTCAGCCACTTCTGGCTATGCACCATCATCATCACATACCTGCCGACGTATATCCGTACTGTGCTCCACGTTAACATGAGAGACGTAAGTGTACTTCCCATATTTCTACAGAATTCATAATGGCAATTGTTCTGTGCTGCCTATTGAATTCCAACTTTGCATGTGACCATTCATTTAACTTTCACCACCACCACAGAGAGGCAGTGTGACAACTCCCGCTTCACATTCATGGATATGGGACAGAGAGACAAGAGAACTAGCCTTGGGTTGCAGTTATTAGGTGGTAGAGCTGCATTGCATCTGTGGCCACGATGCCTCACTGCCACTCCAGCTGGTTCCGAAGTCTCCCTTGAAAGTGAATGCTGCCCTCCTCTGGGTGCCTGCGCAGTGTGGGTGCTGGTCCCTGAGATGATGCTGTTCTGTGGTGAAAGTTGCCAGTTTCCCTGCAGCATCTCAGAATGTTGCGGGGTAAGCTAAGGGATGGTGTGCGTCGCTGACGAATGTCGGTGCCGTATGTACCTCTGTAATGACTCTGTAATTTTCCTTCCCTCAGAGTGGGCTTCTGTCTTCCCTGCCATTTGTTGCTGCTGCCAGCTGTACAATTTTGGGAGGTCAGTTGGCAGACTTTCTTCTGTCCAAGAATCTTCTCAGCTTAATCAGTGTGCGAAAACTATTTTCATCCCTAGGTAAGGATAGACGTGTGGGTTCAGTTAACCAATCCCACATGGTCCGAGAGGGTTCCTGACAGCCTGTCTTCATTGTCTAGGCCTCCTTCTTCCATCACTCTGTGCTGTGGCCCTGCCCTTTGTAGCGTCCAGTTACACAACAACAATTATTTTGCTGATTCTTATTCCTGGGACCAGCAACCTGTGCGACTCAGGGTTTATCATCAACACCCTAGATATTGCGCCCAGGTAAGAGCTTCCCCTGCATTTCCCTGCTCCAGATCCCTTCAGAAGTGTTGGAACTCGATCACAACATGCAAAGCTTTCCTGTTATTGACATGTGCTAAATGATGGCAGAATGACAAGTAACTAGAATTATAGTTCATGGTCATGACCTAATGTGGTATTTAGAACCACACTTCCCACTCCTGCCTAGTAACCATTTAGATAAAAAGCTTCTCAAGCTTTCCGACTAGAGATTAGACTGTATATTTTGGCGAAGGCCCACAGACATGTGATTTGGAAGTTTTCAGGGTGTTACTCATATTAGTTACTTGCCATGAGCCAACCCCAACGCTAAAAACGTCTCAGAATCAACTGCATCTAATCTTCTTAATCACAACAGGAAGATTCTGTTGTTACCTTGTAGGGCAGAGGGAGGAGAATGAGGCTGGTGGGGATTGAGTGTATGCCTGTGGCCACACAGGGGAGAGGCAGGATTGGGAACCATGCAGTTTGGCTTCATAGTCTATGTCCTGTCCTGCCCATTGCACAAAATGCCTCCTGTGCTGAGCAGTGGAGTAGAAAAACTCAGTTCCCACAGAGATTAGTTCTCTGAGTTATTCCGGATATTGACTCAGCAGACAGATGATTTTGGGGCTGGCAAGCAGACATCTCCCTGGTGTTTTTAGGTGAATGAAGAGCTACAGTAGGCAAAATGATGTTGACATTAGAGATGAGCTTCATCATGATGGCAAAGGTGACTTTCTATGAAAAAGGAACCAAGTATGAAATCATCTTCTCCACAGATATGCAAGTTTCCTCATGGGGATCTCAAGGGGATTCGGGCTCACTGCAGGAATCATCTCTTCCACCACCACCGGATTCCTTATCAGTCAGGTTGGGCATGTTATTGAACATCTGCAAGTGGCAGGTATTGTTTTAGGCATTGGAGATTGCGCTGTGCTCTCGAGATGGTGTGGTCTGCTGGGGGAGTGAGTGCTCCAGTTGTGCAAACCTCTAGATCAGACCCCGGTAGAGCGGGTTTCCTCGGGGAAGAAATATAAAAGCTGGATTTTCCAAATGAATGGATGCTCAGTTCATGAAAACTGTCTGCTTGGATTCAGAAGACAGCATGTCTGGTTCCTTCAAGGTAAAAAGCATGAGAGAATTCTCCGTTATGACCAGAGTGGTTGACCCACATCAAGAAGACAGCAGGGAAGAAGAGGAAGATCATGAAGAATCTCTCCAGATTGATCCCAATTTAAAAAAAAAAATCATAAAAGGGAAAACATAGAGTCCCGAGACCAGCTTAAAGAGAGGTTGACTTGGGGACAAAGAGAAGGGCTGGGAACCATTGCGGAAACATGGGCTGAGTCTTGCACAGGCTGGCCAGGAGGATAAAAGGGCAGAACCAGGTTGGGAAGGGAGAACTAAGGGGAGTCAACTGCAAAGCAAAATTTTATTTTGTTTTTAACACACCTCTGTGTGACCTAGTTCCAAGGTTGGTAGGTTTTTTTAAATTTGTTTTTTAATCAAATTTCTAGGACTCTGATATGAAATGAATGATGATGCACTAGGGGCTGGGTGAGGAGGGTCACTCAGGCAGGCCACATAGAACTCCTGTTGTACTGAGACGTCCAGCTAAGGGGTTGTGGTAATTGGTGTCTACAGCTAGAAACAAAATAAGACAGAGGGGTCACATGGGATATTAAAGATGTTTTCTTCAGTATAATTCATTATGTTGTAATGAATGTTGAGTTCAAAATTTCAAATAAAACATCAATACAGTTTAATTTACTTTTGTTTAAAAAAATAGCCATCCCAACTGAGAATCTAAGATGCATGTTGGAGACATTTTATTTCCAACTGTTTCATGAACCTTCTTTCATATTGTTTAAATATTTTGTAACCAGAATGGCATTACACAAAATAGAGGGTTTCTATAACTGATGGGAAAGAAACTTGTGAGATCAGTAATTACAGTGTTTTTGTGTCCAGGATTCTGAGTTCGGATGGAGGAATGTATTTTTCCTGTCTGCTGCTGTCAACATGTTCGGTCTGCTCTTTTACCTCACATTTGGACAAGCAGAGATCCAGGACTGGGCCAGAGAAAGGACTCTCACCCACCTCTGAGGATACAAAGTCTGCATCTTCATGTAGTATAGACTCTTAACATTTTATCTTTTTTGTACTGATCGCCAAACTTTCTTTATATTTTCAACCACAGACACAGCAGTTCTCTGCTCTGGCTGGGTGTTAGAGTCTCCTAGGGAGCCTTGTAGGTGCCGGTACCCCGCTCCAGAGACTGTGTGAATTTGTCGGGGTTGGAGTGCAGGTACCACCGAATGTTAGATTCCCTGAGAGATTCTAACATGACGCCAGGGTTACAATTGGTGGACAAATTTGAACAGGTGATTCTGTTGTCCTTGAACTTTCCTCTTGGGAAAGTAGTAAATGAATAAAAATCTATGTGAAGATAATCACTGATAAAAATCTTCATGAGGGTGGTCATGAATACAGAGATCTGCTACGAATTGTAGCCATATGATATAAAATTCAGGGTAGGGCACAATTTCAAGTCTGTGATCCAAAAGAATTAACATTTTTTACTGTTTTTATACACTGTGAAGCATGGGTGCTTATTTTTGTAGTTAAATTCTATTAAAATCTGTATGTTAAAATTAAATAGATAATTTTTAAATTATTTAAATTAGGATTCTTTCCATCAGGCAACACAGAAAATAATCAGGAAAAGATTCAGTGAGAGAGCTGACAGAATCGGAAGCTTGTGCTGTGAGGAGAATAGGTGTTAGAGGGGGCAGTGTGTGTGTTTCGGGAAGGGACAGTGGCATAGTCTCAAATATAAGATGAAAACTAGAGGGACATGACAGAGACATCTCAAGTGAAATGATACTTCATATGGGGGAGGAAAACACTAAGGTATAATAGGATAGAAAAAGACACAGAGAAGAATTATATAAGAGAGAAGTTTCTTTTCAGGGTAGTAAAAATATCTTTTGTGCTTCTGCATATTTTCCTTGTTTTTTCAAGGCTCTCCAGTAGTCACCTTTAACCCCAACAAGAACTAATGCTGGCTCCTAACGTGTTAAACCTGTCTTCCAGATTGTCTTCATACACATAGCTGGTTCTGGTTTTGCCTCAACTTTTCTAGAGAGGAAGTTCCACATTTAGGATCCCAGTAGAAACAGGAGGACTAGAAGTTTGAACTAATTTAGCAGGTGAAGAGTAACTCTTAATGCAAATCAACAGGTAATTTTGAGCAGATGTTTTAAGGAAAATAGAGTAGAGATTTCTAGGTGTTTACAATATACAGAGAAAAGGAGAAGAAAGACAGAGAAGGAGGAGGAGAGAAGGAAAAGGGGGAAGAGGAGAGAGGAGGGGGAGGAAGAATGAGAACAAGAAAGAGGTCACATAGGCAAATTTTATATAGGAAAAATGGCAGGCAATCCAATAAAAATGGGCAAATGACTTGCTCAGGGGTTTCACAAAAGAAAATTTTTTTTTTAATTTTTTTATTATTTTTTACCAAGAACATGTATTGGTACATTGCATACATAATGAAAAAGAAAATTTTAAGTGGCCCATAAATATTACAAATTTTGACTTCATTTATTATTACAAAAATGAAAATCAAAGCTATGATGGGAAGTCACTACACACTGAACTGAAAGGATACAATGAAAGAAGATGGAAAGCAGCAAATGCTGACAAGGTTTGGGGGAAGTGGAACTTTTACACACTGTGAATGTGAGTATAATCGAACCTTTGCAAAGCTGAGTGTCAGTGTGTCCTAAGCTCACTGGGCAATTTCAGGGACAGACATTTCACTGATAAGTGTGTACATCCCTGAGAGCATGCACAACAATGCCCACAGGAGCACTAGCTATAAGCAGCCCAAATGGGAATCAGCCCTGTTGGGGATAAATGGCTAAATAAATTCCGTCTATTCCTGCAGCAGTGAGAATCAAGAGACCCCAATACATGACAGACCCCACTACACAACAGAGTTTTTTTAAAACGGCAACTAATCTATCCTATTAAAAATCAAAGCAGTGATTTCACCCGGGCAGAGGTGGGAGTCATGACCAGATGGGGGTGCTGAAGGGTACCGATAATATCTTATTTCTCTGCTTGGGTGATAGTCAAGTGCACAGATGTGTTTGTTTTGTGAAAAGTGTACATTTATGATTTGCACACTCTTAAGTAGGTTAAAAAGTAAAATTTACTTAAAATAAATCCAATATCTCATCCGTTTCAAAGGCTCCCCTCTCTCTTTGGCTTAGGTCTGACTGGTAGAGCAGTTGGGACAGGGGTCTGGGGCCTCAGCTCACGTGTTCTCCTCATCTCCTCCCCCTTGCTGGGCCCTCCAGCCACAGTACAGGAAGGAAAGCGGCGGCAGCACAATCTGTCCTGTTGGATTTGGGAAGAAAGACCAAGGTCCCAAACCCAACAATGAGTGAGCCTAAAAGTCCAAGAAACTACGACCTGGAAGCATCAGTTGCCATGGAGGTAAGAACCACACTGGCCTGGCATATCTAGGCTTTCTGAATGTTTCTTATCAGATAGCATCTGTATGTTAAAACCTCTTAGGATATTTTTCCTTCTGTGATGGCCTGAAGCACTGCCACTATATTTCCTAATGGCTTCAGAACAGATACAGTCCTGAACTTGTAAGAAAACTGCAAACCATGCCAGGCTTGGTGGCACACATCTATAATTCTGGCACTCTGGGAGACTGAGGCAGGAGAGTTACAAGCTTGAGCCCAGCCAGAACAAATTAGTGACTTAACTGGTTGCTGTCTCATAATCTAAAAATAAAACAAAATAAATAAAATGGGCTGGGGATATAGCTCAGTGCCAGGGCCCTGAGTTCAATTTCCAATACTGCAGATGATGATGATGATGATGATGATGATGATGATGATGATGAAGATATAAGTAAAGAAAGAATCTAGAACTCATCTTCCCATCTGTTTCTAGCATTAATGGTCATGCAAATTAGTATAGTTTTCTCAAATAGCTTATTGTTATCTATTTAAGAATGAGGTCATCTGCTGTTTCTCTTTTACTGTGAAATATTGTGAATTATATTAACATATTCCTTAGTGTTGAGCAATATTTTTGAGTTTTTTTTTTTAATGTACAACAGAAGTTGATCTTCTAGTAGTTTATTCAGGACTTAGGCTGCTGATTGCTACATGGAGGTAGTTCTGGATACACGCCTATGTTTTCTATGTCTTCATGATGCCTGGATATGAGGCTGATGCCAATATCACAACAAGAAAGAAAAACTTTTCTCATTCCTCAATGAGCAGATAAAGATTAACTGGAATGGAAGTTTTATATGCCACTGTTCTTTGAAGATTTCAGAGTGTTGATTTATAAAACTGCATAAGCTTGCAGATATGGTGGCACACACAGGTAATCTCAGCCACCCTGGAGCCTGAGACAGGAAAACCACAAGTTATAGGCCAGCCCGGGTAAGTTAGAGAGACCCCCTTTCAAAATAACATGTAAAATGGGCCAGGGATGTGGTTCAGGGGTAGAGCACTTCCCTAGCTTATATACGGCCTTAGATCCAATCCCTACTACTTCAAAATAACAAAGCAAACAACAATTTAGTGAACTATGTAGGATTAAAGCCATTTTGAAGAGACTTCCTTGATAACTTTCTCTATTTCCTTCATAGTTATTTGCATATTAAGGGGTTCTAATATTTTCTTCAATCAATTTTGACAGTTTACTTATCTTGGAGAATTATCTATTTTATACGTAATATAAAGTACATTTGGAAAATGTTCAAATGTTTTGTTTATCTTTTTAGGATATATTAATTTATTTGTATCTGAGGTCTGAGTCTCTTTTTTACTCTGATGTGATTTAAGTGTGCTTTTTCTCTGCTTCTTCAGGCCACTCAGTAATTTATTTTAAAAAAGCTTATCTTTTTATTGTATAATTTCTTAACTTTATCTTTCATCTGTTTTGATAAAAGATAAAATCTATTTACCTTTGTTTTCTTATAGGTTCTGTTTTGACGTACCTAATTTATTTTCATTTGTTTACATTTAATTATGAAAGAAGTTAAAGTTTAAAGGAGGATTTCCCCCTAAATCCACTTTCGTGGACAGATGACATTCTGCTGTGCTGTGCCCCAGCCTTTGTTTCTTTCTCTAGTGAGTGTCCTGCAGCAGAAAAGCACCTGCTGACTTTCTCCTTACTGACACCCAGGGAACTGGTACACCAAGACGCTTCTATCCCTCACCAAGTACAGAGCTTTCCGTTTCTCTCCTATTTTCTGGAAATTTTGCTCTAGCCTTCTGTGGTTACTGTGTGTATTTTGCATTTCAAACCTACCATACAAATGTTAAGGTATTTGCACTCTCTTGGGCATCCTAGAGACTTGCGTAGTTCACTTACTGTGTGTAATTCAGGGGCTGTCACTAGGTGGATGCAAGTATAGGCAGAGGGACTAAATTTAAGGAGGCCCTCCTTGTCAGGCTGGTGCCACCGTCTAGAGAGTGTACACATGGCCCATTAGAGTGAGTGCCTCCTTAAGTTTGCCTCAGGAATACCTTTCCCTCACCCTGTCCTTGCCCTGGCCACTGACATTTTTTTCACAAGGCCATCCCTACCTCCTATATCGAAATATGTCAAAGAGAGTTTCAAAAATTGCTTTAGAACAGTACTTAAATAGTACCCTCAGTTCCAGAACAGCTGAGAATTTTTTAGAATACTAAGTTATATCAATAATGTATTAAAATATTAACTTGACTGAGAACAGAATTTTTGTTTCACAGCTTTTCTTTGTCAAGAGTATTGATTTCCTTCTAGTCTCTTGTGATGTTTAATATGATGAGTACATCTGGTCAGCCAACTAATTTTAGTAGAAGTATGTTCAGACAGGTGCTATAAGAGTCTTTTTTCCTGGAATTGCCTCCCTGCACCGAGGTGTTCCGAGAGGTTAATCACCTTCCAGTGGTGTTGCTCCGATCATCATGAGTTATTTCCTTTTCAGCTCTTGGTCTTAGAGTTTCATTAAATTTCATTTTAGATAGTGATTCTCAATTTGCTGTTTCCTTTACTAGGAATCTTTCATCTATTTACTGGGCTGGTGGAACCTTTGTTGTCCATTTCCTCTCAACTCTGTCTTTAGGCTTTTGCTCTGCCTTCCTGTGGACTTTAGTGGAAGGAGGCACACAGTCGCTTTCCAATGGCTTCTTCCTCCACTCCCAGCAGCCTCAACTTCCTAAAATTGCCTAAAAATGTGTCTATGCCCACAACATCCTTCTTGCCACTTAAAAAAGCAAGGCATTTGGCGCAATGCCTGAAGTGTAAACATTTGCTGGTTGTCAGCAAAGGCATAATTCCAAGTATTGATGTTTGGATAACCTGTCAATGATTAACATCCCCACCTTGCCATTCCTCGCCTGCTGCATGTGTTTTTGTTATAGGGAAGATTGGCCAGAGTGGGAATGTTCTGACTTCAGATCTACTGAAGTAGGCATGCTAGAAACTGGTCAGTTCAAATGAAGCTGGAATATTTTCCTGAAACACTAACTTTCAAGTTATTGCAAGATAAAAAAAAGTATGCGATTAGTTCTAAATTTGGTATGAAGTATACAACAAAGCGGTTGTAACTTTTATTAAAATCAAACTGTGGCATGAAATAGTTATTTTAATTGTACTCCTTTCTCATCTTATTTTGTCTCCTAAAATGCTTAATGTTTTATTTACAAAACAAATTATTGATTTTTTTTGATAAAAAGTTTTGTTGTCAAGTTCAAACTAAAGAGGTACCTAAAGTTTTCATAATACACCATCTTTTGTAAATTTCTTTCATATAATACACAATCAAATTTCTTTTATGTAATACACAATCATAATACACAATCAGAACATTGATGTATATACACTATTTTTAAGCTACAACCATTTATTCTTTCTGGTCTTCATAGATTTGCTATAACATTATTTGTCAAATTAAGCCTTTTAAAAATGCTTCCAGTTACACTTTCATCATGGTCCATTATCACATTTTCATTTTTATATCTTACTACATAGAATACATGTTTGTTTTGAGTCCTTAGTAAAGTTTTAAGGATTTTAGGAACTTAACTTCCTTTAAAAAAATCTTTAAAAATATGCCAATCACTTTTAGCCCATGATACTTATTTTCTTTTTCATACTGAGAATGTTTTTTAAGTTTATATCAGTGAGGATTTTTGTGTGATAGTTGGGTCGGTTAAGGATTAGCTGATGATTGACTGATTGATTGACTGATTTGGTTTTTTGAGGCAGGGTCTTGCCGTGTGGTCCAGGCTGGTCTTGAACACACTATGTAGCCCGGGTGGGCTTCAAAATCTTGGCAGTTCTCCTGCCTCAGCCTCCCAGGTACTGGGATTAGAGCAGTCTGTCTCTACGACCATCCATAAGTGGATTTATTCAAAGCAACTGAAGTGAGGGCTACCCCAAGGATTGAAGATATGGGATGTAACAGCTGCTCCTTGCTGAAATCAGTAAGGGTGAGCCTGTAATCGCATTTTTCCTGTCCCTCTCTGCTCAGTCTCTAAGGTCTCAGGAGAGAATTTAATCAGTACATTTAAACAAAATGTTCACTCTTGGCTTTAAGAGAATGTGGAAAGCTGGTGGGCAGAGCCTCAGTGGACTCTTTCAGCTTCCAGAGGGAAGTGAGGACAGTGTAAGTCACTGTCACAATATGTCACACACAATGGGCAAGAGATCGTTTTCCAAAATAAAGTTATAATGCTAGTAAAGAGAGTGGAGATATATTAGAAATAGATTTCTACGAAGTGTATCTTTTTCCTTGTCAATGATCGTAGAATAGGACCAGCTCTACCTACACCGGGTATTTACCAAATAAAGTGAGGGTGCTTTCTTCTGGGGACTCCTCCTTGTTGCTCCAAATGCCCCTGAAGTTCTTAAGGCCTGAAATATTCACCAAGTGAGGCCAGTTTACATGCTCAGGTGATTCCTCTGTGCCAGAGGCATGCAATGCTGTTCCTCAGTTTGTGCGGAAAATGTTCTCACAGCCGTCATACTCAGCTCTCTTTCTGAAACCAGGGTAAGCCTCTGGCTCCTTCCGTTTGTGGCTCTAAGGCTCCAGAAGCAGCTGCCTTGTTTTAAGGGAGAATTATCTCCGGGGTGCATCACTGTAGCTCCACCCCTCGCCCCACCCTAAGAGAGAAATGTGTGGGTGTGAGAGAAGGCACAGGCAAGCTGAGAGGCTGGGCGTCAGGAAGATCGTGAACAGCTTCGGCACTCGCAGCTCTGCAATCACCCGGGAGCTTGAAAAGCCAGGCCAGCCCGCACAGGGAGCTCCCTGGTTGGGTCCTCAGGGTCACTCCTGGGGATGGCTGCTCAGCTGTTTCCCAGCGTGGCGGCCGGGGACCCTCGCACCGAGGCTGGATGTGAACAGGTCTTTTGCCTCACATAGCTGCAGGAATGAACGCAAGTGTGTTGGACAAGCTCAGAATGGCGACCTATCATTTACAGCTACGGTACAGAGAAATTGAGGGACATTTCCTTTCATGCAGACATTGTCTTTGTTCACGTATTTCTTCACAGTTATTCATCAGTCTTTGTACTGGGTTCTTTCCAGTCGGCTGCATGTTCTCCAGCTACGTGTGAGTAGTGCTCATGGGAGACAACTCGAAGTTAACGCCCACTTATCTTGCAGGTTCCCTCATTTGTCTCCTAAAAATCAGTAAGTTACCAGCTGATCTGCTGATCCAGAATCCTAACCAGACTCATCAGCAGCCTTCGGAAGAGGCTGTGGGAAGGGCACGGCTTGACCGCGGTGACTCTCCCATGCCTGGCTCTCCTGGTTCCCCAGCACTCCTGGGGCCTGGAAAGGCCCCCCCACCCCGCACCCCACAGAGAGCAGATTTACTGCTAAAAACTCTTTTCATTGGATCCAGGCTTTTCTCCAACGCCACCTGATCTGTTTCCTGTTATATAATTTGGCACTGAATCTGTTGTGGCTGCTAACCCAGCAGTTTCGAGGTCATTGTCCTGTTGCCTCATGGAGAGGATGGTAGCATCTCCCTCCCTCCCTCCTTCCTCATACCGGGCACTGCCAATCTCCAGGGCCGCTTTGCCTCTCAGACTCTGCAGATCTCCCTCTGCCTCAAGTCTGACCCACTTCCTACTCACTCCTCCTTTCCTGTCCTTGTTTCTTCTTGCTAGTATTATTCCGGTCTAGAAAGACCCGCATACCCAAATTCTTTCTGGCCTCAACCCTGGAATTCTTTCCTCTAGGCGCGATGTATGCTCCTGACTCCCACACCAGCAGAGTCGTTCACATGTTTGCCACTGTAGGCCATGCTTTCCAGCCTAGAAAACTCTGATGAAAACACTCACTCCCCCAAAAAGTGTTTTGAAATAATCCCAGACCAAAGAGGTCACTTCGTAGGGTCCTTGCCACATTTATTTTGATTAAAGTTCTGTTCCTTTGTATGCCCTAGCTGAACGTAATACACTAGAGAAAGGTAACCATCTTTTTTTTTTTTTAGTTTAGTTCTTGAAATATAGCCTGACAAAAGATGTGTATGGTATTTAATTGAATAAATATCTAAACATTTTCAAATTTTATGATACAAAAGAAAAAACCAAACTGCTTGTTTTAAATTCTACCAGGACTATGATCTGAAACCAAATAAAAAAAAATAAGTGCGTTAGCTGGGTGTGGTGGTGCACACCTGTAATCCTAGCACTCAGGAAGCTGAGGCAGGAGGACTGCCACAAGTTCGAGGCCAGCCTGGATTACACAGTGAGTTCAAGGCCAGCCCGCACTACATAGCAAGACTCTGTCTCACAAAACAAAACAAAGAAACAAACAAAAGAGTGGGGTTAGAGAAAGAAAGACCTTTATATATATATATATATATTCAGAAACGTATATATAATTGGAAATTTTAGCATACTAGACGATGAATATTGGGCAAGATTTCCTGTTTCCAAAAAAATTATTTTAAGTAACAATAAAAATTTAAAAGTACATTTATTCATTTTAAAAGAGGTAGTATACTATCTTATTTAAAGGAAAAAATTAAATTGTCTCTGGAAGGATGCACAGGAAACATTTCCCTAATTTTTTTTTTATTAAGTAGGAAATAAGAAGAGGGTCTAAGTAGGGATTCATTTTGTTTTTGCCTGTTTGTTTGCTTTTTATGATTTTCTTTAATAGGCTTGAATTTCAAGCCATACAAATGCATTGTTTCTTCAAGATAGAAAATTAGGTTTAAAATGGAATTTTTGTTTCAAAAAATGTAGTGTTCAGTACTAAAGAATTCTTAGCTGTGGCACCAAAAAGTATTTAGTGGACAATTCAGGATGATTATCTCCTTTAAAATAATCTTCAGTGAAGTGTAATCTATATCCAGAAAATTACACATATCAGCAAGCTAAATTTTCACGAAGTGATAGACCCACTTAATTGGAACCCACTTTGAGATAAAGCAGGTACGTTACCACTATCATTTAATAAGACCCTTCGCTGTCCCTTCTATCCCTCAGCACCCCCAGGTTACCTCTGTTTTAAGTCTCTAATATCGTAAACATTTTTGTGTCAGATTTTTCTCAGCATTTTTTATTAGTATATGTTTGCAGTATGTAATGTTTACATTCCTTCCAGGGAGTTGGTATATGTATGTGACCTATCTTAATTACATTTTTTAATTTCCTTCCCTTCTTTTTCCTCCCCCTCCCTCCATCTCTTGCTCCTCTTCCCATTTGAGGAAAATCTCTCTACTTTCTATTATCTATTTTATCTTTTTAATTTGTTGGGTTTCTCAGAGAAACCATGCAATATTTAAGCTTGTATGTCTGATTTATTTCATTTAACATTATGGTCTCAAGATGTATCCATTTTCCTATAAATAACTAAAGCTTATCCTTTTTTATAGCAGAGTGTTATGGTTTGTGTCTAGATGTCCTCCCAAAGCCTCATGTGGTAAGAGATAGCTGGATCTAGAGTGTGTGATTACTAAATTGATCCATTGATCGGTTTGGCATTGTTCTGCTGGGATCAAGGATGTGAGACTGAGATTGGGGGGTGGGAGTGTGGGCTGCCCTGGGGGCAGGTAGCCTAGATAATAGATACAGGAAGAAGCTTAACTAGCTGCTTGTTTGCATTGCTTATTTGCATACATTCCTTGCATTTTCCTGACTTTACTTTGCAGCCGGCTGCTGGTCTGCCACGCCAGCTGCCCTGCCTCGGACCAGCGGACTATAGACTGAAACCTCTGCAGACTGTGAGCTAATAAACCTTTCTTCCCCTAACTTTGGGTGTCGGGTATTCTGTCCCAACAACGAGAGAAAAGTAACTAAAACACAGAGTAATACTCCATTGTGTGTAAGCACCATATTTTCATTACCCATTCATCTGTCAATGGGCATATAAGCTGCTTCCAAGATGTACCTATTATAGCATGATGCTGCTATAAACATGGCTATGCATACACTACTGTAGTATGATATCTTTAATTCTTTTAGGAAGATCCCTAGAGGGGAAATAGCTGTGTCAAATAGAACTTCTATTTTAAGATTTTTGAGGAATCAACATACTGATTTCCATAGTGGTTGTACTAGTTTACATTCCCACCAACAGCCTCACCAACATTTGCTGTCTGACTTCTTGATGATGGTCATTCTCTCTGGGGTAAGACAGAACCTCCGTTGTTTTAATTTTTATTTTTCTAATGACCAGTGACGGTGTGCGTTTCTTCATGAGTTTGTTGGCCATCTGTACTTTTTCTTTGGTGAACTGTCTATTGATTTCAATTGCACATTTTGGGGGGGGGTCTTTTATTTTAGGTGGCACCTAACATTTTTAGTTCTTTATGTATTCTAAATACTGGTTTTCTGAGGAAAGCTGGCAAAATTTTTTCGCCTTTGTAGGTTTTCTTTTCATTTTTGTTAGTTGTTTCTTTTGCTGTGAAGAAGCTTTTTAATTTGATATGATCTCATTTGTCGGTTCTTGTTACTATTCCCTGTGCAACTGAGGTTCTGCTCAGAAAGTCCTTGCCTACCCTTATGACTTCAAGAATTTTACCTATTTTGTCTTTGTTAAAATTTGTGTCTAAATGTCCCCTCAAAGCCTCATGCAGTCATAGGTGGGGCTTTTTCAGAGGTGGATGGTCACTTACTTGTTTTTGCTGTCTTCTGCCTGTCATGAACTGGCTCTCCTCTGAGATGCCTCTCTGCCATGCCAGCCTGCCTTGGAGCCAGCCAGCTATGAACTAAAACTTCTACAAATCTTTCCTTCTTTAACTTTGGGTGTCAGATATTTTGTCTCAGCAATGAGAGAAAACTAAGATAGAATTTAGTACTAGAGAAATGGGGTCATGGGCTGTGACTGTACATGAACATGTGGTTCAGGAGCCATTGGAAATGGCTTGTGAGAAGAGTTTGGTAAGGTTTGGAGATGCTGGCTGAAAAAGCAGCCATGGAATGCCTGAGGCTGTACTTGATGGAGATTCTGATCAGAGCTCAGAACACCAAAATGCTGATAGAAATGCTGCCAGTAAAGACCAGGCTTGGGAGGTTGCTGCTGGGAAAGAGGACTGTATTGGCTGCTGGACTCCAGAACATGTGTGTTATACCTTGTCAGAAAATTTGTCTGCATTTTGCTCTTGTCCAGAGTCTTTGCCTGAGACTGAGATTAAGGGTGGCAGATTAGTTAATGTTGCAGAAGAAATTTCAAGACAGTTTAATGTTGAGATCGATGCTGAGAATCAAAAGCAAAGAGCCCAGCAGAATGTTTTAAAATGTTGTGAGTTTGGACAGAAAGGAAGCTCCAATAAAACTGTGGGCTGCAAAGGTAGAACAGAGAATATATTGATATATTGATTGCTGAGAAGGAACGAGACAATAGAAGAACTAGCAGGACTCCACCTTTTGCAGCCTCAAAATTGTAAAGGTGAAAGAATTTGCTTTGAGAAGAGAGCCCCAGAGCACTATGTTCCAGAATGGCACTGGCCTAGGGAAGTTGTTCATCAGGATTTGGTTTGTGCCGTCTAGCAAAGAGAGAAAGAAGTCTGGCTACGGCTCTAGCTGTCAGCAGACCTTGGCATCACCCACATGGTGTTGGTTTTAGGTGCATGCAGATTGAAAGAGTTGTGGGGTCAGGAGAGCTTCCACCCAGATTTCAGAAGAAGGCCTGGGAAGGCAGGTAGTGTGCTCCTAAGAAGGCAGTGTGTGAAGCTGTGAGCGTGAAGCTGAAGGTGCAGTAGAGAACCCCAGAAGTTTGGTGCAACCAGGAACATGTAGCATCTGAGGAAAACTGCAAGAAGGAAGCAGAATCAGCCTAAGAGAGAAGCCATGGGAACGACAACCACCAGGAGTGCCATAGAGCCAGAACCACCCAAGCCCTTTGAAATTCACATCTTGCAACAGGTTGCTGGGAATGCTGGACATGGAGCTGTGGGACTTAATGTTTGCTCTGCTGGATTTTAATCAGGCTTTGGTCCCATTCCTTTCTGTCTCCCTATATGTACCTTTTGGAATGGTAATTTTGTCTTGTGACATTGTATGTTAGAAATGCTTAACTTTCTTTTCATTTGTACAAGGGTTCACAGGCCTTAAACCTCAGAGGAGACTTTTGATTTGGAGTTTTTTTGGGGTTTTTTTTGGTTTTTTTTTTTTTTTTTTTGAGCTAGGGATCGAACTCAGGGCCTTGTACCTGCGAGGCAAGCACTTTAACCACTGAGCTAAATCCCCAGGCCTTGATTTGGACTTTTGAGCAATGCTAAAACTGATAGGACTTTGGCAACTTTTGGAGATGGACTAAATGCCTTTTGCATTAAGGGATGTACATAAGTCTTCAGAGGGCCAGCGGCAAAATGCTAAACAGAAGTCTAGATGTCCCCTCAATGTCTCATATGGTCATCGATGGGGCTTTTTTAGAGGTGGCTGGTCGTGTGCTTCTTTTTGCTGTCTTCTGCCTGTCACGAACTGTTTCTCCTCTTCAGTACCTCTCTGCCATGCCAGCCTCCCTTGGAGCCAGCCAGCTATGAACTGAAACCTCAGCAAACTGTGAGATAGATAAACCTTTCCTTCTTTAACTTTGAGTGTCTGGTATTTTGTCTCAGCAACAATAGAAAAGTAATCAAGACAATCTTCCAGCAGATTGTTTCTGTTTTAACAGTTCTCTGATCCATTTTGATTTTGGTTTAGTACATGAGAGAGAGATGGAGCTAAATTCAATCTTCTGCATATGGAGAGACAGTTTTCCAGCACCATTTACTAAAGACATACCTCCACCTTGTGTTTTTGGCCCCTTTGCCAAAGATCAAATAATTGACTGTGTTTGGGGTTATTTCTGCACCCTCTATTCTGGCCTATTGGTCCTCATGACTGTTTCTGTGGCCTATTGGTCCTCATGACTGTACAATACTGTTTTTATCACTGTAACTTTGTCACATAACTTCAAATCCAGGATTGTGATGCCTCCCACTTTGCTCTTGTTACCCACAGTTGCTTTCATTATTCTGGGTTTCTTCTGGTTGCATATTAATTTTAGGATTATTTTCTCCAGTTCTGTGATGAATACTGTTAGCATTTTAATTGGAATTGGCTTAAATCTGTATATCAATTTTGCAAGTATGCCCTTTTTTTTACTTTTATCAGTACATATTTGCAGTACATAATGATTACATCTACTGTAGAGAGTTGGTACATGTATGTAACACATTTCAATTCTTTTTTTCCCTCTCCTTCCATCCTCCTTTTGTTTTTCCAGCATCAGATTATTTATAAGACCTTATAAAATTAATTTCATATATACAGATTGGAAGCCAGACTGCTAGGCCAAAGAACATATAAACATGTAAGACAATTGTACTAAAATACACTTTTAGATACATTGTCTGGGCTGTATTACAATAGTTTTTTCCCTCTCTCTTTTCCTGTTATCTGTCTTTTATTTTGCTTTATATATATTTATTTAAGCTCATTCTGTCTTTCTGATGTGATAATTGGCTGCTATGAGCTTCCCTCTTAAAACTACTTTCATTGCATCCCATTGTAACAGCAGGGAGCCACCTATATGTGCCCACGGAAAGTTGAGGTTCAGATCCACAAAAGGCATGTCATGATTTTAAAAAGATGAAAGTAAGTTTATTATAAAAGCATAGCAGGGCTGGGGATTTAGCTCAGTGGTTAGAGTGTTTGCTTGCAAGCACAAGGCCCTGAGTTCGATCCCCAGCACCAAAAAAAAAGTATAGCATATATGGGCATAGTCAAATAATATCATTTCACATGAGGAGGCAGGAGACAGCACCAAAGATTCAAAGGATCTTGTGTGAGACAGAGCCTTCTGCAAGTGAGAGAGAAAAAACCAACAATGTACCCGGTTTGTTAGTTTCTTAAGTACTGTGTTTGGGCAAAAGCGACTTGGTGCCAAATAGGCCTGCATGACTGGTGGCAGAGTGCTCTGATCTGGCTAAGATCAAGGAACACACCAACCGTGTACTTTGTACAGGACATTTCCTCCCAAGAGTAGTAGCCAGCCCTCCTCTGGAAGAAATGGTACGTAGCCAAGTTCACCTGGCAAACACATGTATTTCACTGACTGTCTTCACTTTTAACTCTTTCCCTGACACCCATATGTTCTGGTATGTCATACTGGCATTATCATTTGGTTGTAGAAACTGTCTAATTTCTTCTTTAATTTCATCTGTGACTATTCAAAAGGGTATTATATAATTTCTACGTGTTTGTATAGTTTCTGTGGTGTCTTTTGCCATTGATTTCTAGTTTCAGTGCACTATAGTCTGATAATATGCGTGGGATAAATTTGATTCTTTTGCATTTACTTAAACGTGCTTTACTAGCTAGGATGTGGTCTGTTTTGGAGAAAGCCCCATGTGCTGCTGAAAAGAATGTACAGTGTCTTGTTGGATGGAATGCTCTGTAGATATCTATTAAGTCCATTTGTTCAAAGGTTTGATGCAACTCTGATATTTCTTTGTTGATTTTTTTGTCTAGTTGATCTATTTGTGACAGTGATATATTGAGATCCCCCATTACAACTGTATTGGTATTTACCTGATTTTCATCTCCAGTAGTATTTATTTCATGAAGTTGGGTGTGCTGGTATGTGGTGCATATATGCTTATAATTGTTAATTCTTCCTGTTGAATTGTTCCTTTATTAACCAATATGTAGTGGCCTTTTTGTTTCTTTTGATCAGTCTTGAAATCCATTTTGTCTGAAATTAGGCTATCATCTACAGCCATACCACCCTGAATGCTCCTGATCTCATATGAAACTCCTGCTTTTATCCAGGTTCCCATTGTATGGAATATTGTTTTACATCCTTGGATTCTTAATCCATGAGTGTCTTTTTGAATTAAGTATGTTTCTTGTATACTGCATATTATTGGGATTTCTTTCTTGAT
Source organism: Hystrix cristata (assembly GCA_004026905.1). Lineage (NCBI taxonomy): Eukaryota > Metazoa > Chordata > Mammalia > Rodentia > Hystricidae > Hystrix > Hystrix cristata. The sequence continues at coordinate 3,711 of PVJO010012086.1, read as the reverse complement.
CCATTCTGCCAATCTGTGTCTTTGGATTGGGAACCAAGACCATTCACGTTGAAAATTATTGCTGAGAAGTATTGATGTATTCCTATCATTGCATTATTTTCCCATTGCTGATTTCCTCGTTTTCCTCTTCTGCTTAGCTGCTCATCCTGTCATGTATAGTCATTCTTTTTGACTTATTGACATTGTTGGCTTCATTGTCTCTTTCTAGGATATCCTTGAAAATTTTTCATAATGCTGGTTAGGTGGTCATGAATTTATTGAGGTGCTCCTTGTCATGAACATACTGTATTTCTCTATCAATTTTGAAGGAAACGTTGCATTATATATAAATTGGGTTTGGAAATTGTTATCTTTTAGGACTTGAGACACTTCACTCCAAGCCCTCCTGGCCTTTAAGGTTTGTTTAGAAAAGTGTGCTAATGGGTTTGTCTTTGTGTCTGATTTGTTGCTATTTTCTAACAGCTTTTAACAGCTTTTAAGATTGTGTCCCTGTGATGAATTTCTGGAACCCTGAGTATAATGTGGTATGGAGAATTTCCTATTTTCTGATGTCCTTTTTGATTTCCTTTTTCAGAGTACAAACTTTTCATTTTAGGATGTGGAGTTCTTTGCAATATCCAACAGTCGATGTCTGCTCAAGTTGACTTGGGGGGAGAAGGGGAATGGAAAACTGTTAACTCTGAGGAGCCAGAATATCCTGAAGACAGGGTGTTTTGCCAGTTCTACAGAGATAACACTTATAGGGTGGAAACAAGGAAGCTCCCAAGGGAACACTCATATCAAGGTTAATTATTCAGCCAACTGTCACCATGCCTTGCTTGCCTTGCCACCTAAAACAAACATATGTGGTCAGCTGAGCACAGTGTCTTTGTTGTTCCTCAATAAATCTGGAGATTTGAGTCAGTTCATAGCTTCACTCCAAACCAAAGAAGAACCCCCAGCCCCCTGACAAAGGTATTCTCTGTCTCCCATGTCTTCATTCATCTCTCTAACCAGGTCTGCTGGCCTGAAACTGGCATTAGAGAGGTCTTTCACTGTCTTAGGATAATTCCTAAATATTTAATTTTTCTTGGTGCTATTGTGAATGGTACATTTTTCCTAATTTCTTTCTCACTTGGTTCATTATTAGTGTGTGGAATGCTACTGATTTTTCTGTATTTATTTTGTATCCTGCTATTATCGCTGAATTTGGTTATAATTCTAGCAGTATTTTGGAAGATTTTTGGAGTCTTCTATGTAGAGGATCGTATCATCTGCAAATAATGATAATATGATTTCTTCCCTTCCTATTCATATCCTTTTATTTCTTTTTCTTGCCCAATTGCTCCCATTAATGATTCAAGTACTATGCTGAACAGGAGTGGTGATAATGGACATGCTTTTCTTGTTACAGTTTTAAAGGAAAGGCTTCTAGTTTATCACCATTTAATCTGATACTGGTAGTAAGTTTGTCATAAATGGCTTTTATCATATTGAGTTAAGGACCTATTATACCTATTTTCTTCAGTCTTTTTATCATGAAAGGATATAGAGTTTGTTGAAGACTTTTTCTGTGTCTGTTAAGGTGATCATGTGATTTTTCTCTTTGCTTCTCTTTATGTGACGATGACATTTATTGATATGTTTATGTTGAACTATCTTTCCATCTCTGGGATGAAGCCTACTTGGTCATGATGTAATCTTTTTGACAGTTCATTGCATTCCATTTGCCTATATCTTTTTGAGGATTTTTGCATATGTATTCATTAGGGAGATCGGTCTATAGATGTCTCTTTTGGTTGAATCCTTGTCTGGTTTGGAGTCAGGGTAACACTAGCTTCTAGGAATGACTTCCAGAAATGACTTTATTTCATTAAAGATCTTAAGCAGCATTGGTGTTAGATTTTGTGTACAGTTTTTTTAGAATCCATCAGTGAATCCATCTGGACCTGGGCTCTTTTAGTTGTTAGTTGTTTTTTTTTTTTTAATTACTGCTTCATTTTCACTACCTGTTATTGAATTATTCAGGGTTTTTAAATCTTGGTTCAATTTTAGTAATTATATGTATTTAGGAACGTGTTTAGAATTTCTTTTAAATTCACCAATTTATTGGTATACAGGTTTGCAAAGTAATTGTTAATAATCTTCTTGGTTTCAGCAATGTCCATGTGATTTCACTTCTTTTTTTTTTTTTTTCTTTTGTGCTGGGGATCAAACTCAGGCCTTGAGCTTGCTAGGCAAGTGCTCTACCAATTGAGCTCAATCCCCAACCCCTGACTTCTTTCATTTCTAATCACATTGATTTGGATCTTTTCTTTCCTTTTTGTATAATATTGGCTAAAGTTTTGTCTATTTATTTATTCTTTTCAAGAACAAACTTTTTGACTCATTGATTCTTTGGTTGGTCTCAATTTCATTGGTTTCTGCCCTGATCTCTGTAATTTCCTTTCTTGTACTACTTTAGAGTTTAGAATAAAGATGAAGGGCTGAAGATCATATCAGTGAAAAAATAATCTGGTCTATTGGTGTTGCAAGACTGAGCAGTTATTCCAAATATGGTCGTAACACTTTTTATTACCTTTCATTTTGTCCCCAAATTCTCCTGAGGAAGAATGTTTCTTTGTAAGTAGGATTCCCCCTTAAAAATGGTCATGACGTTGGGGCAGGTGTTTGACCTAAGTCTGTCATGATGAAGGAGCAGGCTATTCGTTCACATGATGTGGGAGAACAGCTGATGGCCTCATCAGATCCGTTCGTTGACATTTAATGGATCAGATATCTCATTATTCACAAAAGTGCTGCAGGCTCATAAAAAAAAACTTTTAGCAGAACATTTGATTATTGAAAAAGATTTTTCTAAAGATTTATTAGGTAAAAATAGAATCTAGGTCTATAAATTATTTGTTAAAAATAAACTGCTCTCTCCTTGTCCTACTTTTTCTTTCCCCCACCCCCTCCTTTGTTCCCCATCCCATTTTAACAATTTCCCCCCTTTTCTCAATACATATTATACATTTTAGTCCTTATTTATACTTCTGGTTTCTCACACCAGAGAAACAAACATGTTTGATTTATTTCACTTAAGCGTGTGGTCTCGAAGTGTATCAAAGGGAAAAAAAAAAAAAAAGAAAGAATAGAAGGGAAAAAATGGAAACAAGCCTTTGTAAGTAAGGAAGGGAAGAGGAGTTGAAGCAAGGGGAGGAGAACGGGAAACAAAAGGAAGCAAGATATATCATGTACAGGTACAAATTCCCCCCTGATGAATGTTATCATTATGTATATCTAAAATGTACTACTAAAATAAAAAGAAATTAAAAAATTAAAAGCTGCCAAAAAAAAAAAACAACAACCCTGCTTTCTTCCTCTCAATGACTGAATCCAAAACTCTAGTAAGTTGGGGCAAGCCAAGTAGATGTCACAGATGTCTCTGTATGTATAGGGGAAGCATGCTCAGCCATGCTTGCCAGGGGTGGAGTGCAAGAACCCAAGCAGAGTGAGAAAGAGGCAGCGGCAGCCCAGCAGGGGTGAAGAGGGAGTCTGCAGAGGGCGACAGGAAGGCAGTCCCAAGTACAGTGTTGGAGCTTGCCTGGGGTAAAGAAGTATCCATGTGACAGACCCATGGCACAAGCATTGGAAGCCTAAGCAAGATGTAAAGAGCTTCCATATGGAGGTGGCAGCTATAGAATGTTGATCATATGCAATCAAGGTTGGCCCAGTACTTAATATGGTGAG
>PVJO010012085.1:0-57010 GCA_004026905.1 Hystrix cristata | reverse complement strand
AAAGCTCTGTAGCCTATACAGAAAGAGCGAGGCTGGAGGCAACATGACCCTGATTTCAAATTATACCACCAAGCACGATAACAAGAGCAGAATGGCGCTGACACAAAATCAGTCTCTTCTAGCCCAGGGGAAGAAAACAGATGACAAGAAAAACAAACCCACACAGTGAAAGCAATCAGATTCCTGACAATGGGGCCAAAAATAGATGTCGGAGAAAAAATAACTGCTTTAAGAAAAGGTTCTGGGAAAACAGAACACACATGTGTAGAAAATTAAAACTGGATCCCTGTCTCTCATCCTGTACGAAAGAAATTCACAAGGGACCAATATCTAGGTATAAGACCTGAACACTGTCAGTACGGGAAGAAACACAGGGAGACATCGGAAGTCACAGGCACAAGAAAATATTCCTGAATACAACTCACCAGCTCAGGATAGAATGGCAAGGATCAGCGAATGAGGCTGTGTCAGCTTAAACATTTCTGCGCAGGGAAGGGAACAAGAGAGTGAAGACACAGCCTGCAGACTGCAAGAACACTTTTGCCAGCTACTCTTGCAGCACAGCATTAATATCCACAGCCTGTTAAAAAAAAAATATATATATATATATATCCACAGCCTACAAAGAACTTTAAAAAAATCTTAGCACCACGAAAACCAAAAGGCCCAATCAATGAACAGGCAAATGAATGGAAGAGACACTTCTCAAAAGAATGATAAATAGCCAGTACACATAGGAAAAAGTATTCAACATCTTCAGTCATTAGGGAAATGCAAATCTACAACAAGATTCAATCTCACCCTAGTTAGGACGCTTAGCATCAATAATACATAAAATAATACATGCTTACACTACCAGTGACATTATGAGTTAATGAAGCCACTGCAGAAATCAGTACGAAAGTTCCTTAAAAAGCTAAAACTACAACTACCATACAAGCCAGATCTACCCACCCTTGGTAAATACCCACAGGAATTAAAGTCACAATCAATACTGTATACTTGCATAGGGACAATATAAGGATTTCTATGTATCAGCATTTACCATACCCATATGTATAGTATAGAGACAACTGCAGAGTCACACTTATTGTGACAAAATTCACAATAGCCACAAATTGGAACAAGGCTAGGTGTCCACAAATGGATGAAAGGATAAACAATACAACATAAACAATGTTGTATTATTTGGAAATAAACAAGAAAAAATTATTATATCATTTTAGGAAAATTGGTGAAAATGTAGATTAACATGTCAAGTGACATAGACCAGTCTCAGAAAGAGAAGTATTCCATGTTTTTACCTAACATGTTTAACCTTTAAAAAAAATGGCTGAGTCAGGTATGGTGGCACATGTCTGTAATTCAAGCTCTTGGGAGGCTGAGGCAGGAGGATCGTCATAGTTCGAGGCCAGGCTGGGCTACATAGTGAGTTCAAGCCCTGCTTGAACTACATAATGAGATTCTGTCTCCAAATATGAAAGAAAAAAAAAAGGCTGAAAAGAAGAAGAGAGACGATTATACAAGAAGAAGGGAACAAGGGGAGGGAAAGGGGGATAAGAAACGGTAATAGAGAGGATGGATATGATCAAAATAGGTTCTATAGATGTATGAAAATAGTAAATGGAAATACTGTATTTTATAAAAATTAATAGGCACCAACAAAAATACATACAAAAAAGCAAAACATCAGCATGAATCAAAAACATTAAGTACAGAAGGCGAATCCATAGCAGAAATATGTGTCTACGCTCTAGGTTCCTGTGTAGCTTATGTTTTCAGCTCATCCACCGGTTTGGATAGTGTTGTTAGGTTGTGACCACGATGATAAAATATATGATAAAGTCAATGTAAAGGACAAAAGATATACATGGGCTCACGGTTTCAGAGGAGGCAGCCCATGGATGTTAGGTCTGTTGTTTCTGGGAGGTGGTGAGGCAGAGCAGCAAGCAGAGGGGATGTGCCACAGGGAAGTGGTTCATCTCACGGCAGGCAGGAAACACAAAAAGAGGGAAAGAGCCAGAGGGTGAGGAAGAGCTGGGGGACAGTTATAATACCCCGACTCACAGGCCCATGATCCTGGGGACCAGTGTCATCCCCAAGGTCATGCCTCATGATGCAGACTCTTCACCTAGGACCCACCTCCTGCTTACCTCACTCTCAGTATTGCCATCAAATCACGGCAATACCATTTAAAAATTACAATTTAAAAATCACTAATGATAAAGCTTGATATCCATAAAATCTTTGAGTAGGAGGACTATGAACATGACAGCAATACAGACCATAACACGTACAGACCCTCCCAGGATTCTTGTTACAAAACAGAGTCTAATCATGGGTGGGACTCACTGATCAAGCCAGAGCCCTTGTGATCCAGTCACCTTCGAATGTCCCTCCTCAGAATACATGAGCCTTTTAAAGGATAATTTTTAAATCCAAACAATTAATAGAGTAGCAGAAAGTCCTAGCCACTGGTGTAGTGTAAGATTTTATGGAAGAATTAGTTATAATGGGTTGGTGTGCTGACCTGGAAAATGTGAACTCCTGACACCAAACACAAGTATCTCCTCTCCTGTCACCATACACTGCTTCCTGTGCACACGGGGAGAATGCTCAAATCCATGTCCTGCCAGAGCATCATGGTAGATCTGGAACACTCAGATGCTGGTGGAAAGCAAGCCCGCTTTCAAGAATGCTGGGGATGAAGGAACCTGCTTCCAGGGATTCCCACTGGCTGGAGGTGAGGCGATTTGTTCAAAACTACATTATGCAAAAACAAAAAAACAAAAAAACAAACAAAAAAAAACTACATTATGGTTTAGGTAACAAGACCTGTGTTCATTCTTTCAGTGTCTAGTGATTGTACTTACAAAAAAAACTACTGAAGAGCAGAATGCTATGTGACACTGGCAGCCCCCACACGTTTCCTGTTTGCCATATCCCTCGAGTGCACAAAGAGACCACATCGAGTACTGATGTCTAACTGTCTGTGTCTGTGTGAGTTCAGGCTATAAAGTTTGTACAACAATGGAATCATCTGCTGATGCGTTTCTCATAATGTACACATCCCATGTTGAGTAGTAGATGATTCGCACTCTTACACCACGGTAAATGGCATCTTTTAGAAATTCATTTTCTGATTGTTGCTGCTTATAAAAATACAACTGAATTTAAACATTTTTTATTTTGGAATTACCATATAGTCACAAAGAGTTGTAGAAACAGTGCAGAGAGATCCCATGTCTCACCTATGTCCCCTAGTGGCTACATTTTTAATAAGAATAACATGATCTGAGAACTTGGAACTGATACAGGTACGTGTTGTGTGACAGTTGGAGAGTTAAGAGATGCTTAGAAGGTTAGTAAAGCACACTTCTGGATGTGTCTGTAGGAGTGGCTAGAGATTATTGGTGTGTGGGCCAGTAAGCTAAGGAGAGGCATGCCCTGATGAGAGTTGCACCATCCAATGAGCTTGCAGCCCAGATGGAATGAAAGCGAAGTTGGCCGCACTTAGAAAGCTCCACTGTTTAGCTAAGTGGTTAGAGTACTTGCCTCACAAGCACAAGGCCCTGAGTTCGATCCCCAGTACCAAAAAAAAGAAAAAAAAAAGCTCCACTGTGCTTCAGTAGGTTCATCTTTTGCCCCCTCCATTACCCATGTGCATCGGAACACACCTCCTTCAGCCTCTCAGTGTGTACTGGTCTGGCCAATTTCTTTTTCTTTTTCTTTTTTTTCAGTTTTTTAATTTTTTATTAGTACACGTTTACAGTACATAACTATTACATTTCTGTGGCAAGTTGGTACACATAAATAACACATCTTAATTCTTTTTTTATTCCCTTCTCCTTTTCTCCCACTCTCTCCCTCCATCTCTTGGTCCCTTTCCCTTTTGCAAAAGATCTCTCTCCCTACTTCTTACTGTCTGTTATTTTGCTCTTTGCCAATTTCTGAAATGCCATCAAGTCATCTTTGTGAATGTCCCGATGCAAAGTACTTGGCTTCTTTTTAGTACTAACCTGTTCAGTAACCACACTCTGCTTTGCTCCAACTTTACAGGCACTTCTTTCTAGCCAAGCTTCATATCATTCAGCTCTGCTTTTTGCTCCTTGTTCTTGCTATAAATCTGACTAAAAGCAGCCAGCAGTACCTGTGCCACAGCCTGATCCTTGGGCCACCTTGACATTTCCTCTGCCAGATTAATTAGTCTGCTACCCTTAATCTCAAGCTTCTGCAAAGTCTCAGTACACAGGCAAAATACAGACAAATTTTCTGCCCGAGCATAACATATATGGCCCGTAGCCCAACTGCCAATGAAGTCCTTCTCCCAGCTGAAAGCTCCTGAGTCTAGCCTTTACTGTCTACATGTCTATCAGCATTCTCTTCTCCTGAGCTCTGACCAGTAACACACATTGAGCTCTGCTCACAACATTCAAGAGCTTCTCTACCCCCCACTTCTAAACCTTTCCAAACTCCTGCTATGAACCAGTTCCGACGGCTTCTGAACCACATGGTCAGGTGCAGTCACAGAAATGAATCCCCTTCTCTGGTATCAGTTTTCTGTATTAATCAGTTTTCCCATCACTGGAATAAAATACTTGACACTCAAAATTTGAAGGAAGAGAATTTTATTTTGGTTTGCATTTTCTGTGGGTACAGTCCATGGTAAGCCAGCTCCAAGGCAGAAAGAACATGATGGAATGACCTGGTGGAGGAAAGCTGCTCATGTCATGACAGGCAGGAAACAGCGAAGTGAGGAGCCAGGGAAAAGAAAATACCCTTCCATGCTACACCCTCAGTGACCCTCCTCTTCTGACCAGTCCCCACCTAAGAACAGCACAGCCAGGTAGGAATCATCAACAAACTAATCTGCTGATAAGCATGGTGCCCCCATGGTCCAATCACTTTCCAAAATCCCTGCGTCTGATTTTTGAGGGACACTTTGTAGCTAAACCATAACAAGTCAATGACTTCTAACACCTAGTAAAACATCTCTTTTGGGGCATAGGTCTATGTAAAACTCATGTAACAACACTACAATTAAGGCGTGGAGCAGTTTCCAGCCCCACACCTGTAAGTACCCTGTGGTGCTCCTCACTCTGCCCCAGCCTTGGCCACCCCAGATCTGCTTCCTGTGCCCTGAGTGACATCTTCTCCAGCACATTCACAATGGATCCATATAGGAGTGGCCTCTCCTCACATTGGGCATCTGTGATTTGCCCAGACTGCTGGGTGTGCCACTGCCAGCTGCTCCTGCTGGGCAAGGTCCATGGTGGCTGTGCAATGCTTCCTTCACTGAGGAAAGAACATGTAGGTCAGGTTGTTCCCTGGTTTGGGCAATTATGACTAAATCGCTGTCAATATCTACCCATGGGTTTTGTGTAAACTTTTCTTTTTTCACTTAGTGCAGCCTTTCTCAATTTATTAAAAAAAAAAAAAAAGCCTTCCTCTTTAAGACCTCTTCACACTTATTTTCCTCTCTGCCCCTCCCTCAGTCACCACAGCATTTTACACTGCTGCAAACTGTGCCTGTTTCGAAAGCCATGAACTCCTTTATTAGCTATGATTCCTGCCCAAGAACTAATTTTCTCCCTTTGGGGTGACCCCCACCCTGACGACCCTGGTGCCAGAGCACATGTCTGGGAGGGGTTGCTGTGGAGATCTGGCAAGTCCCTTGAAAAGAAGTGCCAGGTTTCCTGAGCAGCCTGGTTCTGCACATCCTCATCAGTTCTGTGGGTCAGTTTTCATCACCAGCATATGGTGTGCACTGCAGTGCCATCTGTGGGTTCTGCCCCCACCACACACACACTGCACTCACAGGACCTGCTCTTCCTGGAGATGAAGCGCTTACCGAGACCTTGTCCTTCTACCTCTGTTGTGAATAGGGGATTCATGCTGCACCTGGCTAAGGGCTGGACCCAAAGTTTACGAGGGTCACAGATGCAGCAGGCGGGCTCCTGAAGCCTGGCCTCTTTGCTGGCTTCTTCCCAGAAGAAGGGTGTGACATCTGCAGGGTATCCACATCCTGCAATCATGAGGACAAAATGGGCAGTGATGGGAAGACCTGAGCAGCAAGTTAGATAAAGCCTGGACCCTGAGACCAGGCCACACCACCCGCTGGGCGGGCTCACACAGGCTTATGGGGCGCATACACACAAAGCCTCTTTGATGAAGTGTTCTCACCAACCTTCCCATCTCTGTTTCCTGGTATCTTGCCCCGAGCATTAGCAGCACAGCACAGCAAAAGGGAGCAGGCACCCACTACACTGGCTGTCCCTGGATGGTGTGGTGACCTGGACTTCTGTGCAAAACTTTCACTTCCCATGTTCTCTACCACAAACATGAGGGGCCTCACAACTCCACAAGGAGCATATATTCTTCTTAAAGTAGAAGATGTAGAACTTTTGCACAATGCAAGTATGTAAACAATACTTTTGATGCCTTTGGGAATTAGCCAGGAGGATAATTGTCATGATGATGGACGATAAAAACAAGAATACATATTATCCCTATTTTTTTGGTGTGTAGGTTTTTGGTTTTTTTTTTTTTTTTCTTTTGATGCCAGGGATCGAACTCAGTTATCCCTAACTTTGTAAAAAGAAAAATCAGATGCAAAGAGGAGAAAAAGAGTAAGGGAAAGATACCAAGTGTAACCAGCGGTTACTGGAGGCAAAAACTTATGGCTGGGTCTGATTTTCTCATCTTTTACTAAGTACACACAGCTGATGTGGGTCTTGCCCCGTCCCAGTCTAGGAGCAGGCCAGAGCTGGACTCCCCATTTCTAGAAATTCTAGAAAGCCAAGCACAGCGTGGAACACACACACACACACACTCCTATGCTGGGGTGGCATCGGCTGAAGGAGCTGGGGCTGGAACCAGTGGAGCTGGTCTGGGAGAGTCTGGGGGGAGTGGGTTGGCTTGGACAGTGGAAGAGGGCAATGGAGGAGGGTTTCCACAGGGCTTTGGGGGTAGACAGAATGAGATCAAATAATGGAGGCATGTGTGAAGGACTGAGTTAAGGCTAAAAGGGAAGCATACAGTATTTCCCCAGAGATTTTGGAGAAATTACTCAGAGGCAATCTGCGGACCCAGAATGGCTCCCATGTTTTATAGCTGGGTGCTGTGCTGAGCACATCTTGGCAGCAGAATTGTGTGCCACGGTATTTAGCAAACTCTCTGATATGAGAGCTGTCCTAAAGACAATTCTTCCCTAGGGAAAAGAGTCTCTGTGGTCATCTGGTACTTGGCATACGAACTTTTGAAGTAATAGGACCATTATGGAGGTGGTTTCGATGTCTACAATAGTGGTCTGCAGGTGGCTGACAACTATGCTCCAGAAAGACACCTCCTTGTTGCACTTTCTTTGAGGTCCCACTTGCTGTTAGCTCAGTCGGGAAAGAAGCGCTCAGAGCCTAAGTCTCGAGGTGGAAACAGCCCACCAGTATCTCCACACATGACAGGACTGCAGACCCAAGGGCTTGCTGAGCAGCGGAGCATTCACTTGTGTAACCAGCAGATGGGCCCAAGCGCAGGCTGTGCAGGCACCTGGGGCTACCGACTCCAGCTGGCCAGTGGGGTTTTTTTCTGACAGATTACTCCTTTTAGGGCAGAAGCCGGTGCCAAGAACTGGGCCTTGGGTGAAAGTAATGCCGAATGACAGCCGCTTGGTCCCTCCTCTACCTCATCCTCTCCTGCTCCAACTCTGTGTCACCTCCTGGACTTGCAGATGGAATCTCTGTGCAGGTCCCCAGTTAACTCCAGGTCGGAAGCTGCTTACTGCCCTGTTCATGCAGAGCTGGGTGCTGGCTCAGCAGGAAGAGGAGGACCCAGGTCCAGGGGACCCAGTGGCCAGCAGTCACTGGGATCAGCCCCAGGTCTGGGGGACCCAGGCCCTGCCCGCACCCAGACGAACTCAGCGCTGAGTCCAAGTGAAGACCTGAGACAAGAACTCTCTGTAGGTATTTATTCTGCTTCAAGTAACAAAACCTATGAAGTCCTGTTTTAATGTACAGTGATATAACACTCTGCAATACAAAATAACAATTTACAGAAATTCCTATCAAGTAAACCTAAAGAAACACCCTTGATTTTTACATTTGTGTATTTAAATTAGAAAAATTTGCTTTATAATGTTAAAAAAACTTTCCCATCATGTTAGATGTTGAAACTTGACCCCTACTTTAATGTACTTTAACCTACTGATGCTTGATTTCTAGTACCAAACATCCCAAATTTCTAAATTCTTGAGGTTTTCTCAACTTAAAAATCTGTGCTATGAGTGAAAAGTCTGTAGTGATGTACAATACATGGAGTAAAAGGCTCCACAGAACAAACGAAACTCTTTTATATCTGCAAAATTAAGTTTATGAAAATATAAAAAGAATTATCAAAGTGTTTTTGTACAGTCAAATAAGTTAACCAGACTTTCTCGATTCCATGTCAGAAGTACCTGAAAACATGTGACAAGAAGCAGAACACTATTTCAGTGATAAACCTATTTTATCATTTTTGAATTAATAATAAATCACTCCTGTCCTGCTCAGACTTTGTACAATTTGACTCAATTCCAGTGGCGCACTGGAAACCACACCGGAAGTAGCAGAGTGTGAGTGATGTTCCAGGCATCCCAGCCTCAGGGGAGCTGCTCCAGGCGGGCAGAATCTGACCTCACGTTCCTGATTGTGCACACCGCAGAGACCCCTCCCACCCTCTTAAGGTACACCTAATTGTTTTACTTTCTCTTTAAGCTGGTAAAATTGAAACATTTTTCAATAAATTCTTATTTCAAATGCAACAATATCTACTAGGATAAATGTTGGTTTGAATTGTTTTTGAAAAAATTCAAGACTAAGAAAAGTGTTTTTGTCTCTGGATTGAAATTTGTTAAATTTCGTGACAAAGCAAAGATAAATTTATAACTTTTGGGTTTCTTGACATTGCAGGGGAGCTAAGACTGTCCCCCCACAGCTGTGGCATGCGCCTGGGCACACCTCCCCGATGACACTGATCAGGGAGCTCGCTGTCCCGGGGCAACCCTGGGAACAGCTGCGGGAACAGGGAACAGACAAGATGCTAGCAAAGGCATGGCTCTAAGTCCACTGAAATTCCCTTAAAACTTACAACAGTCAAGTTATTGGAAAAGATAACTATAATCTGAAAAAGCAATATGCTTTTGTAGATATTTTCCCATTTCTGTAATTTCAAATGGAAATACTAATTCTGAAGTTGTTTTATAAAAAAGCATCAGATAAAGATGTGAAATTTTGTAAGAAACCAGTATATACAAAATTACAGTAATTCTGAAGTCCAGAATATTCTGTCCAGCATCTTAAGTTCATCAGAGCTGTTTCAAAAACTCTTTGCACAATGCTTTGAGAACTTGGCTTTTTAAAATGGATTTTTGCCAGGCTGAGACTACTCATGAGGAGAGCCAACACGAAGTCTTTCTTCACAAATCTAACACCAGCCCCGGTGCGGTGCTTCTAGGCCTGAGCAGAAGTGGCGCCAGCATCAGAGGCCCTCGGGGCCTCCGACTTCGGGTCCCGGTTGCTCTCCTTACTCTTGCTGCGGTCCTTGCGCTCGTGGCCTCGCTCCCGTGGCTCTCGGTCCCTGTCCCGGGCTCTCTCACGGTCACGGTCCCGGCTACGGGACCTATCTCGGTCCCGCCTCCGGTCCCGGTCCCGATTCCTGCTTCTTTCCCGGCTTCGGTCCCACTCCTTGGTCCGGTCTGCCTGTCGCTCTTTGTCCCTGCCTGCGTTCCTCTCGCTGCTTTTGTCCCACTCCCGGCTGCAGTCTTTCTCTCTGTGTCTCTCCCACTCTCGGCTCCTCTCCCAGTCTCTCTCTCTACTCCAGTTCCTGACACGGTCCCGCTCTCGTCTCCTGTCCTCAAACGAGCGGCCCTGCCGACTCTCTGGCCCTTGGACTTCGGTCTCCTCCAGTGACTTTTCTTTGGGCCCGGGTTCAAACCTGTCTCTCTGCCTCCCTTCAAAAGTCTGGTTCCTGTACTCGTAGCCTTTACCTTCTCGGAAATCGGCCGTCACAGCCCACTGTCCATCAGCCTCGTGACCCTGTCCCGATGAAGCACTAGAAGGCAGAGCTGTGGCTGGACCAGCCTCATCCCACCGGTCCTTCCTGTGCTGTGGGGGGTGGCTTGGAAGCTCCAGGAGGGGTCTGGGGGACGGCTTCATTGCCTGTGGGGACGGGCCTGGAAAGTGAAATCGGGGCGGCGTCTGCTCATTTTTTTCAGAAAAGGGCACAGAGACCCTTGGTCCCCCAAATGGCATGGGTGCTGGTGTCCTCTGACCTGCAAACCTGGGTGGTGAGTTTACCCTCTGCTCTTCAAACTGCTGAGGCTGAAGGCCCCGGGGGCCTGGCATGAAACCTGGGGCTTGGCCTCTGGGTCCTTCGAACTGACTCGGATGGGGCCCCCGAGGGCCCACGAAATGGCTAGGGGGTGGTCCCCTCTGGCCGCCAAACTGAGCAGGTGGGGGGCCTCCTCGGGAACCTTTCAGCTGAGTCAGGAGAGGACGTCTTTGGCCTCCAAACTGGAAAGGTGCAGTGCCCCTGTTCCCCATAAACTGAGCCTGCTCTGGTCCTTCACACTGGGCAGAGGAGCCCGTCATCTCACTGTACAGGGTGTCCTGGAATTCCCTTTTCTCCCCATGAGGATCCTTGTGTTCCTCAAATTGGGCTGGTGCTCCTCCTCTGGGCCCAAGGTAAGAAGGTGAGGGACCTCTATTGTCCCCATAAGGTGGCCCATGTTGCCCCAAGAATAAGGACGGGATGGGTGCCTTTTGGGCCCCAAATCTGGCAGGTGGAGGTGCTCTTGGCCCATCATTGTTAGGAACCACATTCTCTTCTGAAAATGAAGGGACTGACCCCCTGGGTCCTGGAAAATTTGGGCCGTGAAGTCCAGACATCCCAAAAGAGCGAGGAACAGGTTCACGCTGGCCTGGAAATTGGGGCTGAGGGGCCCCTCCTTTTTGCCCAACTTGGGGGTACAGGGCAGTGCCTTCACCAGGCCTAGACAGTGGCTCTCTGCCCCCCTCTGTGTCAGTGGCTGGGCTGTCATTCTTTCCAGTGCACTGAGTGTTTCTTGGGTCCTCATACAGGGAAGGGCAAAGAGATTTTTCCTGAGAAGTAAATACCAGACCAGAGAAAGGTTCTCTTCCCCCAGCAGGATTAAAATTCTGTGCATCATTCTGCAGAGGGAAGCCAGGCTGAAAGGCAGGGCTCGGGGGTGTGGGCAGCAACACTCTTCGGGCAGGTCTGGCTGTGCTGTCTCCAGCTGCTGGGGGATGGACGCTCTCCAGGGGCTGTGCAACAGGGTTTCCAGGGTGCTCACATCCCTGGCCATCCTGATTAGACATCAGCATAGCCTTTTCACCTGCACCCCAAGGAGCCGTCACCAACTGCTTCGATTCCTGGGTTGTCACAGGCACCTGGATTGCTGTAGCCCCACAAGGAGCCTCCCTGGCAGGCAGGGTACCCTGCACCCCCATAATACTGCCTGCTGCTGGCCTGGAGAGGGGCTCATTCTCACTGCTCTCTGCTAGGCGTCTGGCCTGCCGAGGGTCTCTATTCTGCCTTGAGTCTGAGCTTTGGTTTGTCCCGGGGACTCCCTGATTCTGGTCTGGGGTCTGCTGCTCCTGGGGGAACAGTTCTGGCTTGGCCAGTGACGACTTTGGAGGTGGTGACATCAGTGCATCTGACACAGAGAAGTGTGCCATGGAGACCCCCACAGCAGCCCTCTGCTGCCTAAGAGCTTCTTCTTGTTCTTCTAGCTGCCTCTTTTGCTCCTCAATTTGTTTGTTTAGTTCCTCCAGCATTTTCTGCTGTTCAACCAAAGAGGGAGTAGAGACATCAGTGGTATACTCTGTAGGCCTCTCTGTGGAGCTGCTTCTCATGTCTGCACACATCCTGTTGGGCAGGTCATCAATGGTCACCTTGGCTTCCTCTAAAATCGTCTCATCTTCAGGGTCATAGGCCACCTCTTCCCTTTCGGCCACGTCTGGAGCCTTTTCCTCATCGTGACACACCTTTGTCTCAGGAAGTGAAGTGTCAAAGGCTCGCTCTGGGTCATATTCTTCTTCAGGGTCGTAGGGCCTGTCGTCTTCCTCTTCCTCCAGAGCCCTATCTTTCGAGAACTGACCAAACTGCTGAACGATGGGATCTAACAAAGGTGCAGCCGACACTCCTTCCTCACTCTTGTTTTTAGAATCCTGCTGTGGAGTCAGAGTAGGCCCAGCAGAATCTTTGGCACGGGGTTCAAATGCCTTCTTCTTTCCAAAGAGAGTCTGCAGAATGTGCTCCAGCGGGGTGGCTGTTTTTGAAGCTGATGGAGGAGCAGGTGACGCTGAAGTTGCCATAGTAACTGCTGCTGTTGAAGCAGGTGCAGCAGCACTGCCGGCGGCCACTGGTGTGAGTGATGACAGTGTCTTCAACGCTGGGGGCTCGGGAAGCGGGGGTGGGGGGGGAGGAGACCCGGGGGGCGTAGTGCCCACAGCTGTATCTGCAGAGTGCGGCTGGCACTTGGGGGGCTTCCTCTCGGCTTGTGAGGCTGCTGTGACTTTGGGATAGACTGGAACATCCATTTCTTCTTGCTGAAGTCGGGCCCGCTTCTCCTCTGTCTTGTCCAACTCTCCGGCATTTGAAGGACGTTTTATTTTTTGACAGATGACTAACCCAAGGATTATATTTGGACGTGGTGACTCAAGACCTAAAAAACAAAGTATTTGTGAAGTTTTAGAATCTAAATTCAGTTTTCATCCTTGCACATCAATTTTATTAATGACTCTGATGGAGAATGTTTACCAGGTAGACGAAGAGGTTCTCGGGCAAAATAAAATCAAGTCTGAAAAGACCAGGTGATTTCAGTCCCTGAACCTACCAGCACACCTGCCTGGTCCTGATGGCAGGCGAGGTGCACCCTGTAATCACAAACTACAAATAAACCAATTCTCCAGTACATTCATCTCATCATCGGAAATTATGTTACACGTTTTTAGATGTATAATGCTAATGCAGTAGTTCAGAGGATACGGAAGCCCATGTGCAAACATCTATCATTGTTTACAGAGATCACAAGGATGCATGGGCTAGGATTTTTATTTTTTGCGGTGCTGAGAATTGAACCCAGGACCTCCCATGTGCAAGACGAGCGCACCACCACTCAGCTACATCCCTAGCTCTGTACTGGGACATTTTAAACAAAATCTGATCTGGGCTCTTTATTTACCCCTTGGAAGGTATCAGAAGGTGAACAACCACTTCTGTCTTTAATTCATGACTTCCAACACACACATAAAGCTAAATACACTACTAAGCAAAAGCTGTTCAGAAAAAAAATGATTCTGTCAGAATTATAATTAATGGGAAAAGTGAAGCTGTCTGAAATGGCTAATTTAGGTTAAGAACAAAATTCAGTGAGTGTTAAAAAGAAGTTCATAAGAACTACCTGATGCTCATCTCTTCCTAAATACAGAGAACTGTGTTTACTTGAAACACCAGGACATCAGAATTCGGTGGCAAAGAGCACATCACAGGGAGGAAACATGGGAGGTCTAGGGCATAGTTTATTAATTAGTGCTTGTAACAGGACTATTCCAAACATTCTAGGCGGTGGTAGGTTAGATCAGGAATACTCATCTTGCAGTAATGATCCATTTATCCCTGTACTCATAAATAAACCAAGAATAGCAAAAGGGGGACGAAATAGCGAAGTCACAAAACAGTAACTAACAGGGGACACTGATCTAGAAGGAACAAAATGTGTTTCAATAGCACAGATAACATCTAAAATTAAGCTGCATATTCAATGTTCAGGTAATTTAATATTACGTGATAGACAAAGGTATTCATAGTATTTTTTCCTTACAATTAAAACCAATACGAAAAGCTGAGCACGGTGGCATATACCCGTAATCCCAGCACTCGGGAGGCTGAGGGAGGAGACCAGCCTGGACTACATAGCAAGACTCTGTCTCAAAAAAACCAAAGTAAACCAATACTAACGATTTTCTTCCTATTGTGATTTTAAAGATGGCCATTGTTCGTTCCAAACAGCTGTCTTTGGATGCTATTATGTGGTTTTAACTGCATGCTGTCAGTCTTCTTAATCCCTGGAAGATACTTATGATGGACAGCCTGAGTACAAGATGGGGTCCATTCTCTTCCACCCCTTCAGAGGAAGACCAGGCCCACCAGAGGGAGCTGCGACCCACCCGTGCACACAGTTGCATATCTCCCTCCTTCAAGGCCTCCTAAGGGACTGTTCCTTCCTGGGCTGGAGTGCAAGGGCAGACATGAGGTCCTAATTGTCATGTAAGCGAGGACCTTCCCAGGTCCTTTCACTAGAGAAATGGCATGGTGCATCAGAGGAAAAGCTGAGCAAAAGAGCCACAGAAACTCAGAAGGCAGGCACATCACACTAAACATCACATCCAGATTTTTCCACGCAGCAAACGTGAAATGCAATCTATCAAGTTCATTTTCTAACAACCATGAAAGGCTATTTAAACTTAACACTATTCCTTTGACTAATAGCTACTTACTACTTTAGTTTATTTAACTCTATAGTTTTGGGGTATGTTTAGTTATTAAACTGATTATGTTCTTTCTGGAAGGAAGGTCTAAAACGACCCTAGGGCTTGCAGAGGTTGGAGTGCTGAGTAATCAAAACTTAGGGCCTCAAGCTGAGACCCAAAGAGAGGTCAGGCCCTCTAGAATTCGACACCAGGAATGGAGGACGAACAGGCCCTGCAGCCTGAGGTGGCAAGGGAGAAGAAATGGGCAGCAAGAGGTAGGGGCTCCAGCACAGGGAAGCTCAGATCAGCGCCAAACATTTGCCCTCAGCTCTGATGGAGTACACTGCCTTATTCCTTAGAAAGCTCCACTAAAAGGCTTGTATAAGGGCTCATGGTATAAATCAAGTCTCAGGTCACTAATAGGCATGTGGCAGACACCTCACCCTGAAACTCAGAAGACAGGCTCTGCCCTTGTGGAGTGTTCCTCT
Organism: Hystrix cristata; assembly: GCA_004026905.1. Classification (NCBI taxonomy): domain Eukaryota; kingdom Metazoa; phylum Chordata; class Mammalia; order Rodentia; family Hystricidae; genus Hystrix; species Hystrix cristata. The sequence continues at coordinate 41,997 of PVJO010012085.1, read as the reverse complement.
ATAACCGAGGTTCAGAGAGGCCCAATGCGTTTCTTGGATGTAATATTGAGAGTCCCAGCCCAGGAAAATTCTCCAGACTCTGACCTCTGCAGTCATGGTCCTCACAGTAAGGTGACTGTCAGGTTATTTCATTTATACTGATATTAGGCGATATAGATGTCTGGAGGTTGATACCAACCAGCAGCTGGTCTTCCGAAATGTTGTCACTTCTTGACCATCCTATTGACATTATGCACTGGCTGATCAAGCTCCACAGACAGGCCAGTGTGCCTTGAATTTCCCATTAACCTTCCTCAAGATTCTCTATTCAAATTGAGCTGTCCCATGATGGACACCCTGACTTTGAATGGCACGCTCGCTACCTGACTCAGGTATTGATGCCACTGCAGGCTGCAGGAATATCTGAAATGGAGTGAGCACCCTGGAAGCAGCTTCTATTTAAGAAACAATACAACTCACTTGATAATCCTGGAAGCATCTTCAGGGAGGGAAGGAAGTGTATGTCTTAAATTTAAAGATGTTCCACACTGCCCTAAGAAAGGTGTCAGGCAGAAAAATGTCAAACCAGGTCAGAAGGTCCTGACCTGAGTCCATCTAGCTGCACCCTACACCTGGGGGAAGGGCAGCAGAGGCCCAAGTTTCTCAGGGCTCACTTTACAAGCTTGTCCATTTAGACAGCTGCCACAGAGGAGTGCTAACCCCTGAACCATGTGGTGTGTCCTGAGAAACAGCGGCCTCGTCAGCTGTGTGGGATACAAGTGTCAAAGGCCAATACTAGCCACAAGCACGCTTACCAACTCACCTTCCTCTTGAGGACTATTGTGAGGTTTGCAAGGAACCCAATAGGTAAAAAGGAACCAGGTGTTGGGACACTGAAGAGCCAACTGCAGTTACCATGTGCCCGCCTCCGTTCCACAAGGGCTAAGGGTACAGATGCACCAGAGGTCTCCTGTTTTCCTGCGGAATGTAGCATGTGTAGTGTAGCACATGTATGCAAATGAGCCCATTAAGCGCCACATATGTCGCCCTTGAGTTCACAGGGTATAATGGTCTAGCCTCAGACAGTGGTGTTAGGCCGGACACACAGGAAACAGAGAAACCAGGGACAAGTGGTGTAACTGGAAAGGTGTGTGCCAATTAATCTCCTGGGACAGGACCAGAATTATATCCAGACGAGTCAGCAATAAACTGTGAGGGCATGATGTGGCCAGAAAAGAAGGTCCCCTACTTCTACAGACCCTGGGCAGTGGCACTTTGTGAATCTACACAAGTATCACACATGAACTATTCATTAAGATGATAACTCTCTTAGGGTCTGAATCTGCCAAAAGAAAACATTTATCCTTGCTGGAACAGAAATTGTGTGGAAGTTAATAAACAATAGTTCTTAAATATGAGTTGAATAGATTTGGCAAATATGAGGATGGGGGCACTATACTTTTCCCAATGTAGCAGGCATACACATGCACACCCCACAACCTTCCTTCTTTTCCATTCTGAATCCCTAAGGCCTATAAAAAGCTACTGGTCCAGTGTATGTTTCAGATAAGAGAAGGGCAGTGTCCTTCTTCCAAGGTGCCCAGTGCAGGAGATGCCCGCAGCAGGCCAGCCCACAGCCCTCCGTACTACCAGGAGCAGGTCACCCCAGCTTACAAGAAGCAAAGGCAGACCTATGACAGGTGGCCAAGAGCTACCAAATGGTGCAAGTCAAACAAACAGTGACCAGTTTCCAGGTAACATTTTTATTGATTTAGAGCAAGAAATTAGTACATTCCATTCAACACTATATTCTGACTTTGAGTACAATTTCTGGGCAAAACTTGATACAAAATGCATGAAAAATGAAGAAGTGCTTACCTGTCAATATGTGAAGGCATAGTACTTTCCAGCTAATTAAGAAGCAGTTAAAAGCGAACACAAAAAGAAGACACTGTGGACTCTTGACACTCTTCCAAGGATGCTTTCTTGCAAAGTCAGAGATCAAGGCCCTTTCCCTTAAGAGTACTCAGGAGGGTGGCATGGAGAAGAGAGACTGCACACCAATTGTGATCTGAGCTGTTCAGCAGGTGTGCACATCAAAACCAAGTCCCACTGGTTCTCTGACTAGGCCATGGGACCCTGGTGAGTGCCAGGTGGGTGTCTTGGCTTCAGGCCCAGCATTGTCTGGGCCACACAGAATAGATGAGATCCTCTTACCCCTGACCAATCTTGTTCCTGTGATTGAGGCCCTAGACCTGAAGATTCTGAGATCCCAAGTCCCCTCAATGAGACCCTGTCAGTAGCTCTGAAGTCCAGGTCAACTGAGGTCTAAGTGGAGAGGACCCGGTGTTGGATTAAAGGGATGCAGGCTTTCCTGCTGTCTTGTGAAACGCTGACAATAAAACTGAAATCATCACTGTCTGACAGAACAAGATTGTCCAGTGTTTTTGTGGAGAGATCATTGAAATGTACAAAGACAAAAATTTCTAGAGGTACTAGCAGACTCTGGACGTGCTCTGAACCATGTGTGAACCATGTGTGGCAGATGAGGAGCCTTCTGTGGGAGAAGGGCTACCTGGCCATGGTTGCTAGCTCATGAGAATCAACTGCAAGCTGACGGGCAGCCAACTTGGGTATCTTGTGAGAGCACTTGTGAGTGCACCTGAGGGGTCTCTATTGGTGTCTCCAACATGCACAGCAGAGCTTGCAAGGATCCTCTGCTGTTAGAACCTATTTTGGCCCTGAGGAACATAGATGAGTGTGGTTGACCTCTCCATCCCATCACAACCATTTGAATACACCCTCCCCTGGACTGACCCACGCCAGTCCCTGCCAGACTGCAGGCTGAAGTCTGACATGCTGCGTGGCCTTCAGACTTGTGCTTCCTGCATCTCACAGAACATGGACAGCAGCACCCTCAGTGATGGGAACTGTGCACAACCCAGTCCTTGGGGTACACTGGGGGCAGGTGACACCACGGGCTGCACAAGGACCCTGGCTTGCCACGTAGCAGTTGCTTAGACAGGACCAAGGGTCTGTTGAGGGGAAATGGCCACCAACTTCCAACAGGGCCTGAGCCCAAGTATTCTGCCAAGACTAGACACCATGAGAACAGGAGCACTGAGTTGGGAGAAAGGTTTCAGCTCCCACACACACACATGCGCGCACACACACACGCACGCTAGTATCTAGAAAATGCCAAGCCATCAGTGTGTAAGGTATCACAGCATGAGCTTACCTACGGCCAGTGTGTTATCACATACATTTTCACATCCACAGTGGTGTCAAAAGAATGAAAAAATGGCATAGTGAAGTCCATAAGTTGAAAAAAATCTTTCAAAGTTTGTGGCAATATTTCATTACCTTTCTATAAACCCTTCTTCCTATTTTAATAAAACATAATTGTTATTTAATATAGATGGAAATCTTTTTAGTGTCCCCTTCAAGCAGTGTCATGGCTTCAGAAGGTGCCACAATGATGAGTGTGACGCCTGCTCTGTTGTCACTAAGCGTGCATCTGGGTGATTGGCACCGACCGCACTTGGTGGATGAGGTGAGCCCTGCCCCACCTAACCCAAGCCCTCTGAGTCCACAGTGTGGCCCTCTCTTCTCCCCATGCCAGCCGGCTGTGCAGCAGCGGCTACAGCTTCACAGTGGAGGTGCTGCTCTGCTGGTGGCCTCCCTCCTACTCTTTCACTGTCCTCTATTGAGAGCCTCTTTCAATCGTGCTCGACAGGAACCAATGAGGGCCCTGAGCACCCCACAATGCACCCACTCCAGGCATCAGAGTGGGTCCTCAATGCCCTTGGCGATTCCTTCTCCTCTGACACCTTCTAACCGGAGATCATGCAGACAGAGGCTGAAACGTGGGTAAAATGCTGCTTTCATCATTCAGCATAGGGAGGCTCAGGATCTAACTCATAGTTTTCTATGAAAAAGTGCTCTTTTCCACCCAAAAGAGGCGCTTATGGCAATACAGATCTCTACTATAGGGAGCTACATGCACACACTAACTCCTACCCATAAGCTTACTCACTTACAACTGACTGGATGCTCCTCACAGTGTCTGCAGGTCTGCTTCTGGATCTTCGCCTTCAGGACAACTGGACTTCTGTCCCTGATCACAAAGATGCTGGGCAGCACTCTTCCTATGGCTGCCACCAAGCACTTCCAGGGACCCATTAGGTAGCATAGCTTTACCTCCAGGTTAGATTTACAAGTACTTAGATCCCAAAGCACTGTCAAACTGTGCTTATGTTGGTATTAAAGTAGCATAACTTGTCCTGTCACTTAATATTTAACCTTACAATTATTGACCCCAACCAATACCTCTGGGGCATATAATTCCAAACAGCAGGCCAAGGTGAGCCCAGGACAGGCACTAATGACAGTTCCAGTCAGGAACAGGCCTGACGGGGGTGATGGGTTCTCACTTCCGCAGGATGACAGCTTGCTTGGGGTAGCCTGAATGGCACGTGGGGTTCTGAGAGCTCTACATGGCTTCGGTAGCTTTTGCTGAGGTGTGGTGATAGGAACCAAGGCACCAAAGTGCAGGGTTTAGGGCGCACCTGAGTGCTTCCAGTGTTTAGCGCTGTCACTACAGCAGAGCATTTGAAAGTGCACTCAGCACGTGACAGACGCATCACCTTTGAGGTAAGACCGATCCACTGAGGAGCACATGGCCAGTGAAACATACATTCAGGCCTAAGGTTCAATTCCCTACGGGAGTCACATCAACCTCCTCCATGGGGCTATGCAGAGCTCCACACCAATGGACCAGAACTATCTTGGAATCACCTCAAATGAGGAAAATTCTGGAACATTTTTAGATTAATTCATAAATAAATCTTTAAACATGTTACTAAGGAAAGAGCAAACACAAAGCGGTCTGCCACAGATCAAAGAACTTTGAAAACTTTAACTGTGGTTTTGAATTTAATTCTTTCAAGTAGTGTTTTTCGACACCACTAGGTTTCCTGTCCCCAGGAATCAATTCCTGTGAGAGGACCTGCAGTGGGGAGCAGCCATGCACTGAGCCCAGCTTACTCCCAGGTGAGCAGCTCGTCTCCTCTCCCCCAGGCTGCTTCTCACCTGCTGGGGATGAGAAAGGACCACAGATCTGAGGCTGGGTGAGAGCGGTCAGCTGTCCCCTCCTTCCTAAAACTTCTGAGACAAACTTTGCACTGACTGGTGTACTTTTACACCTAGGTCTTCACATCACAGAAGACAGAATCCCCCGCCACACATTGCTTCCTGCATGCTCCTAATTCTGCCTCCTGGGATGTCCAGGTTTGGTGGAGCCAGGAGGTCTGCCTTGTGACATCTCGGCAGGACTGTGTCAGTGGGGAGGATATGTGGGGACCAGATGTGCCTAATGACCTCCCAGAAGGTGGGCACTTACCTGGTCCCTCAAAGGGCAAGAGTTTAGGTGGCACAGGGTCCTTAGCACTCAGTGGAATCAAGTAGAGGTCCTTGACATGCCTGTTGTTATTAGCTACCACCCCAAAGCGGCCGCGGCTGCTAAAATAGGAGTAGAGAGAAATGTAGGCAACCTCTTCTTCTTCTGTCGCTGGGTGAAAGCGAATCAGGCAGAGCTCCTGCAAGACAGAGCACAGGACAGAGCCTTCACTTGGGCTGCCCAGTACAAGCATCTATTAAGGCTCTGCCTAAATTTCAGATGCAGATCCCAAAAAGGGTGGCATTACCAATGCTGATTGTGATTTTCTCAGTCCCCTGGTTTGGGTGTGTGGAAACCTAAAGGCTCATGCTTCAGACTACCAGAACAAGAATTCACTCCCAGCACCAGGAGCTCCTTAAGTTCCTTCCCCTCAACCTCAATCTCACAGGGCTCTTGTAGCAGCAAGGGGATCTGTGTGCAGGGACAGCCAACAGTGTGGCACACAGCACAAGCTGTAACTCCACACAGAGGTAAGGAAAAAAGGGACCTCGTGGCCTGCAGGGGTGTCTGGGCATCTCTTCATCAGAGGGCAGATCTAAGAAGGGGATTGGTCCCTCCTGGGAACCTGATAGAAATGACAGATACCACTGTGGCCCCAAGAGAAAAATCACACACTTGACACCCACAGCCATAGCTTATTCTCAAGGCTCCAAGGAAACCAAAACTGGCTAAAGGGGTCAAGGCAACAGCTGACCCAGACCACCTCCACATCCCCTTTTCCTCCTGCTTTCAGGAGAAAGTGAGAGACATGGTGCATGCCTTACTAAAACTAAACTGTATACGCTGTTACAGGAAATGGAAACTCTTATCACTATACAGTATTACTCACCCAAAAGTAGAATATCTATAACATTCTATAATATCAATATGTACTGAGTTTCAGGATGACAATTCAGTGTTAGCTCATCAAAAACACAGATTATAGAAAGACAAACTGAGACACTCTGCTACTGTGGCAGAGGCCATACTATAGCTGCAGATACCTTGGACACGGAAGACTTGAGCTTGCCAACATAATCCCACACTGTCTTCGGAGCAATCCTCCCACCGATGTGAATTGTATCCGGCAAGTCCTAAACAGCAAGGACTCAGAGTAAACAACCAGAGAAGCTGTAGTATTTACAGAGGGAATAACAGGGAAATCTCAAGGCATAGAACCACCCAAATCTATGGGAAAATCACAACTAATTCAGGGAAAATCATGTTCAGAAGCTACTGTTTTGGAGTTTTATGTTCCACTTTATGGACACACAGTAATGATTCAAGCATTGGCCAGGTGGACTAACCAGTTACTGCTGGCTAAGAGCACAACACCTAATCACTTTTTATGTTCCTTTTGAAAAACAGAAGACAAATGAAGGTGTTAAACATGCCAATCACACTAAGGCATGTCACATACACCTGCGGATGCTAAAAGCTGAGAGTATACTCATTGCCAATCACACTAAGGCATGTTACATACACCTGCGGATGCTGAGCGCTAAGAGTATACTCATTAGGTAAAGCCCTAAAAACACAACCGAAATGCCCGAGTTCTCCTCCAAATTTCTCCCCCTATCCACACCACTTTACCTCCTGCCTCACCTCAGCTACCTCTGCTTCCCTTTAAGAGGTACTGACATATCAGGACACATATTGCTAAAGGTCAGGTGCTTTGCTGTTGTACAGAAACTCCTAAGTCATACACACAAACGTGCACACATGCGCACATAAATACAACCTTGGTTCTAACCTCACTGAGATAATCAAAACACCCAGAGACGGGATATGCCTTGGTGACAAATTTGGCTACACTCTGCATGTTAATAAATCCTTTCCAAATGGTGCTGAGGCGTGACAAAAAGAGGGTCGTGTCGCCTTCTGGAGGGGATCTTGACTCTGAGACACTGTAAAATAAAACAAAACAAAAATGTTAATCTTTTTGTACAATGGGACTTGCAAAAAGAGTATAGACTTTTATATTTAGAAGCAACAGTGAAGTAGCTTCCTGTAAGTTTGGTAGCTTACTTTTGCCAGTAAACTATATTCACTGTCATGAACTAGGTATCTATTTTGGACAAAGAAATAAGCCAAAGAGCTAAGAAATCTACATGATCATAAATTCAAATAGAAATCTATGCCTCACTGAGCATGATGATGAAAACCTGTAATTCCAACACTTCAGAGGCTGAGACAGGAGGATCACTGTGAGTGCAAGACTAGCCTGAGCTACACAGCAAGACCCTATCTCAAAAAAAAAAAAAAAAAAAAAAAAAAAAAATCTGTGCCTCCAAAATGGTAACTAGGCAACCTTAAAACTAAGCCTCTTTAGGCAACATACGTGTGAAATTGCATTCTGGAGTGAATTTTAGGCTTGAATATCTAATCCCCACCTTTCCCTCGTTAATCTAAAAGAAATAACAGGATCTTAGTAAGTTCGGACCTGATCGCAAATACCCACCTGACACTTGGTGATGGTGGAACTGACAAATATCTTGGGTCAGGAGACGAGGACGGCTTAGCAAGTATGGACTTGGGCACAGTCACAGAGGTCAATGCAGGCTTCAGCGGGTCTGGTTTGGTTTCAACTGCGTGGGCGCTGTCCAGGTGGCCCGAAGCAGAGGATGTGATGGTGCAGGACCCACCCACAGCAGTCCTGGGGTCTCGGCCTGACACTGTGACCGTAGTGACCACTCCGACCCCACAGGAAGCTGGGCAGGGAGAAGAGCCTTCTGTCAGGGAGGGCTCTGCATGGGTGTCCTCTGTAGGCCCAAGGAAATACTTTCTCTCTGAGTTTGGACCAGAAGTACTTTCCAGGTCTGGCTCTGAGGCACTTTCTGGCAGAATCTCTGCAGACCCTTCATCAGACAAGTGAGGAACTGGATCAGGTAGAGAGCTGTCAGGCTTGGACTTTAAGTCTTCTTTCTTTGCAGAAGTTGCTAATTTTTGTTTTTTAGGAGCTGGTTCATCTTCTGAAGGAACCTGACCTGAAGAATGGGACGACAGACTCAGTGAGAAACCCAGCACCTTCACAGGAGTAGTGACTTCTTACAGGAATCAAAAGCACAGGATGAAGATAGGGCAAACTCCAGAGAACCACTCCTGCCTATTTGTTTGTCCTAACTTAGGCTGCACACAATCACTTTCAGGAGGATAAGTGCGCTAAGCATCATCAAATTTTATCTGATTACCAAAGTTTTATTCCAGATTAAGCTCACCTGTACAAATTTTACAGTTTAGATCAAAAAGATGGGCGCGGTGCTGACTCGTCGTGTCCTTCAACATGCTGCTGAACACATCGAGGAGAGGAGCCGTGCTCTTCTCAGGGGCAGCACGCACTGACTCCTGCTGCTCCTGAAAGTGAAGGAAAAAAATGACCAGGTCATTTCCTTTCCGAATCATGTCCAAATACTGGCACACGGGATGCACAGTCTCCTGTGATTAAGAGCCACTGCCAAAGAGAGAACACAGATTGCAGGTACTAGGAAACATCGCAGCTAGATGTCCACATACACCTGTTTTCAGTTTAGTGTCTCGCCTCCTAACTGCAGACCCTAAAAGCATTTAGAAGGGATTAATCTTACTCTCCCTGCAGTCACTAAAATTCTTAATGCTCACATCCGAATCCGACACGGGGGGAGAATCCTCCATGTCAGGAATGGCTTCTGGCTTCAGGGCAGCCTTCTTGCTTTCGTTCTGCAATTTACTTCTGGACTCGATTACCTAAAAGAAAAATTAAAAAAAAAAAGCTGAAGGCCTGAGTTCTAAGCACAAACCACATTTCCCTGCAAGCAGCAGATTATTAACTTAGAAAACAGTTGAGCTGCCAGAGACTCAAGCTACCATTTGCCATCCGTACTCACAGATTTTGTCGGCCTCTCTTTCCATGTGGAAAGCTCTTTAGACACAAGTTCTTCTGGTTTCATTCTCACAAGTTTTGCCAAAGGAATTTCTTCACGCAGAACTCGATGGAAGAGTCCCTATGAAGAAATACCTTTCAGTCACTCTTTGAAAAAATGGATAAGCACCTACAAACTTGCAGTAATGTGGGTAAGCAAAGCGGCGCAAGTCCTGTCAGAGGGCAAGGGTCACAGGGACAGACCGTGAGCCCTGCACAGAGGGCAGCACTGGCTCACATCCTGCAGGGGGCACCCAATCCAGTGCCCCAGAGCCTCTCAGGGGAAGCACCAGCTGGGCCAGCTGCCACTGACTTCAAGGCCACACTGCACGGACTGTGCTGAACATCCAACAGCCTCAGGAAACAAATCCCAGACTCAAGATGGAGGACAAGTCAAAAAAGGGAGTTAGGAAGAAAGCAGGAGAGATGTGTCCCTTAGGCTAGGGCTTGCTGACCATGGAGAGGTGCAGCCGGAACACTTGGATCTTGATCCTAAAACACAGGCAAATAGCACTTGTGAGTCCCAACTTGTGGACAAAGATGCATAATAAGGTACAAAAAATACATCCACTACTGCAACCCAGATGTTGTTCAGTATGAGTTCTGATACATGTAACAAGATTATGATGCCTAAGAAAATGTAACATGATAGGGCTAGTACTGATAACCGTAACAGCTGATTCGAAGACTAATGGTTTGGAAATAATCGGAAACCACAGGCTATAAGGAAAAACCCAGCTACATTGATTCAGTGTTCTGACTGATTTAGCATTCCAATTTTCATGCTATTCCACACAACATGTTTTATTCCCTTAAAGAATCTATCTTGAGAATATGAGGTCCACAGTTGAAGACATGTAGTCCTTTGAGGGTCTTGATATGCTTGTTTATATTGTTAGTAGAACATTACAGAACATAAAGAACTATGTTTAAATTATGTTAATGTTAGTAAACTATTAACAGACAAAGCCTCCACAAGTTTCACTTTAGTAAAGGTTTTTGGCTTTCAAAAGACACATAAATATATGGGTAAGGGTTCAGAGGTGAAGGAGTGAACCCCAAAAACAGCCTTGGTGGCAGGTGGTAGGAGGGGCTGAGCCAGGCCAGTGGCTCATCCCCTTCAGCCTATATGTAGGCTGACAACTGCAGGAGTGGTTCACATCACATTCTAAGGAAGCCGGAGCTGAAGAGGGACGTGTTTAGGGAGACTCATCTAGTAAACTGGGTGGGTAGTAGGAGCACCAATGAGATCCCTGATAGGACTGCAGGAAACGAGGGAAGGATCCATGAATGAAGAAAGTATATTAATGCCTCCAAGTATTGTGTCCAGTGTATTAAGGGACACAGACAGGAGACAGCATGAGTATTACTCCACCAGGAATGATCCCACATATGATGGTTCACACACCTGATTTTTAGGATCCTTGAGGTTGAACATAATGCTGCGGTATTTACTCTTGTAGCGATTATCTGTAACTTGAAACAAGTTAAACATCTCCTTCTCAATGTGGAGGGCAATTTTTCCCACTTCGTTTTCTGTCATGATTAAGTCATCACTGTCATTGACTCTGAATGGAATGAAAAAAGGGACAAAATAAACCACTTGGCATGCACATGTATTTCACTTTTTTAAATAGTAGGACAATCCTGACATTATAAATGGAAAACCCCCACTTCCACAGGTTAAGACGCGAAGTTGAGTAGCCCACCTTTTCCATAAAATCTCTTTCAAGGAGCGTCTTATATTTTGGCGGATTTGTGAATTTGGTTGTGACTGGGCAGAGCCTGTGGCCCCGACGCGTCCTGTGGCTGGAACAGTTGTAGGGGCAGAAGTCGCCACTGTCTTCCTCATGGATCCAACCAAAGCAGCAGAGCCCAGTGCCTTTTTCGAAGCAGTGGCCACAGCAATAGCCATTGGTCCCGCCTGCCTGGCAGTTGAGGCACCTGATGTGGCAGGCAAGAGCCAGGGCCTCTTGGGGATGGGGCCCCTGAAACTGGAGGGGGGCTTTTTAATGGCTGGTTTGGCTCCTGCCACGTTAGTGAGAGAAGGTGGCTTCTTTGGAACAAGAGTTCTGGATGAAGGTGGTCTGCCCACCGAGGAGCCGGGAAGGGCTGTTTTCTTTGGGCGCAAGGCTGCTCCCACCGCTCTGTCCTCCACTCTCCTGTCGTCCTTCACAGCTGCAGAGCAGAGACAGGGATGCTGAGTGAGATGGGACTGACACAAGAGTGCTGCCACCTGACTTTGAAGCAGAGTCAACACTAAGTTCAAACATACTTTTTGGGCATTACTAAGATGCATTCAGATTAAAGAATTTTAAAATCTTAGTTCAGAAAAGGAGAAACTAAGGGTCGCCAGAGGTATTTATGATAGTCACACTATAATTTATTTCAGAATTGCCTTTTGAGTATATTATTCCATTAAACATTTTATTTCAACTCATAAGCTAATCATCAAGGGCACCATTTTATCACTATGCTATAAAACTGACAGACAAATCCCACATTAAAAAAAAAAACAATTTTTAGAATACCCCTTTCATGAGGAACTCAAGGATAAATATGGTGAAGCTTTAAGTTTCAAAAATTTTGTCAGAAAGGGGAAATGGCTAAGTTTTTCTCCCATGTGCAAGCAACTCTAATGGCCAAGGAGGCTGATGCCTTCCTGTCAGCAGCATGGAAGTCACATGTCACTTCACTGTTTTTGTGGATAAGCCAATCAGACAGGGTATTTTCACACCAAGAAGCAGATGCTAAGAACACAATGGAAAACCCCCACTTCTACGGTGAGGCTATTCTACAGATGTTTGCAAACACAACACTGGTGTTGAAATTTTCTCTGTGACGAGGTGACAACCTGGTGTTTTTAATTCAAATAAAAACTGCCATCAAAGCTCAAAGGAAAACAGTAAAAACTCTCCAACTTGCACAAAAATGTCTCCACTTCAGGAAAGAATCAGTTGTATCAAAATCTGTGAGAGCACTAGTCATGGTCATGTGTGGAAATGGGGCCCAGCGAGGGAGAGATTTTTCCAGCAGCCAGCAGCTGAGCCCACGAACCCTACCTGGGGTGAACAAGTGCTGCAGTCAGCCCTACAGTGTGACCAGAGATGACAAATTAATGACTGCTCTCCGATCACCATGCCCAGTGACCATTCTCCATGTACTAGAGAGTGTTGAAAACTTCACAGAAGAGCAGAGAGCCCACCTGCAAGGAAAGCCCAGTGCCAGACTGCCCCATAGTGGTTTTGAGACCGGGGATGCAATGCTGCCTTGTCACAGACACGGCTGTCCACAGGGGCTGAGGCCACTAGTCACTATCTAGCAGTCTGCAATGCTCCCATGTGGCCACTCCACCACACATCAGTGAGAGACTAGGGCGGTCTGTTCCTCCCACGTTATAGGATAAACTAAATCTGTGAATTTTACAAAACGTACAATAGCACTGTCTGTGTCCACAGTTTACGAGTGTTTCAGGTATCAAGATCATTTCAGGTTTTCACAGTCTCTAACCCTCATATTGATGGCTGGGTAAAAATTTCTTGTCTTCATTTTACACTGACAGCTGCTTGCCAAAGACCTCTGTCCCAGAACCGTGTCCAGTAACATTACCAAGTTCCAGCCCTCGGGTGGCTATGGCGACCTGCGCACTATGCTGGCCCCGTCCAGCCACAGTCACATCTCTGGAGCTTCCCTACTCTGACAGAACTAAGAGAAAAAGCCCAGAGAGGCCTGGATTTGTACAGACAATGCACTGCAAAACAACAACAATGTCTGACAAAGAGGAAACAGGGACACAACAGAACAGAGAAACTACTTTTACTGCACAGGACACTTTGGTTTTACATTACAACATGTAGAATGAACTTTCGACTTAAAATTTCCTGGCATTACTACAGGGTTGTCAGAATGTAACCCCTGCTAAGTGATAGACAACATGGTGATTCTGCCTGTACAGTCACTGTACTCATAATCTGGACATTTATTCCTAACAACACAGTGAGCTCACAGGGCCTGCAGCAGTATTTCACCTGACTTAACTGTTGCAGAGTTCAGGTTAAAAACATCATTGGAGGGGTGGGGAATTTAGCTCAGTGGTTAGAGTGCCTGCCTAGCAAGCACATGGCTCTGAGTTCGATCCCCGGCACCAAAAAAAAAACCCAAAAACCAAAAACATCAGTGGAGTACTCTTCTTGGGGGGAAGAAGGAACAAGGGAGACCTGACCTTTTTGACCAGTGAGGAGGAAGCGCTATGTGACACCATCCACAAGAGTTTGAAGTGAGTAGGGGCACAATAAACCTACCACTTGCTGTGACAGCTGTGTACCTCACCGCCAGGCAAGAAGCCAGCCACCTGGCAGTCACAAAAAGAATGAACCTGGCACAATTAAAGGAGAAAACTAAAATTTGTTTGATCATTGCCTTTTAGACACAGAAAACTTTGCTGACAGAACATTGATACTGTACCATTAATTCTAAACACCGGCCTAAGGCACTTCCAGGACCTTGACAAAAACCCCTACACACCTGTGTGGCATAACCTCAAACAAATCATTAGCAATATTTAACTTTTGCCTTGTTTATTGTTACAAATGCATGTGAGTTCAAAAAATGAGCTCTACTTCTTGAAACCATAAGCTGTAGAATGACATGTTGAAGGTGAGAGCCAACCCTCTGCTGATCTACTTGCATATCTGTCCTAATTGAGGGAAAACCCAAGTTGAAAGTATTTCTAGGATATCCTCAAAATATGTGACTAAGGTCACAGATTATCCTGCAATGGACACGCACCTGAATGGCATCCCCTACACAGAGGACATGGCCACCTAACCAAGCTGCAGTTTTATAGACCAGTGCCATCTGCCATCTTAAAGCCAACTTCTGTGACCCCTTGCCTGTGCTTCCAGTAGTACACAAATACGTATAATTATGGAAGTACACAAAATATTGGCAAAATAATACAACTGGTGGATGTCAAGACATCTGTCTCAAGCTCACCTGTTGGTAGTGTGTAAGACATATTAAGCCCTCTTGCACTTTGTCGAGAGGTGTTTAAAATACACAAACAGTTCTACACAGCAAGTGCTCCAGGACCCTCACAAATCTCTGTCCCCAAGTGGAAACCATACTGCTGGTAGTAGGCTGGGTCAGCTGCTGCCAGCACTGCAATGACAAACTTGTTTTCTTGAGTAGAGTTTCAAAGGAATTTCCAACATTCTTACCCAAATTATATTCTGTTGATGGTGATTAAACCCAGCGTCTTATGCTTGCTAGGCAAGCTCTCTGCCAGTGGGCCATAACACCTAGGCCCCAATTTCACTTTTTACAGTGTTATCAAACTGTAAGCTTACAGAAGGGCAGGAAATAACTAACCAACCCCTCAAATCCACCACTCAGCATGACACTGGAGTCTGAGCCACCTGGCCTACAGCTGCGCTCTCTGCTGGTCAGTAAGGGCCTTGTCTGCGTGACACTGTGCAGCAGCATCCATCGTGCTGAAGGGCAATGCCCAGTTCCCACACCCACATTCCATCCTCCTACAGAGCTGTTATGCCTGCACAGCCTCCTTCGGCTTGCATGTCCTTGGCCTTGCTCGTGCGGCTTCAGGGAGCATCACCAGTGGTCTAAGCCACTGCCCCAGATGACACTCGTGCTGCCAGGTTTGGCCATTTGTCTGTTTGGAAATTCCATCACTGAGGGTTCAGCCCACTGGTTGCTGCGCACAGGATCTGCATCGTGCTCTTAAGTAGGTGTCTCCTCACACAGGAAAGTCGACAAGGCGCTATGCCACTGCTCGTCATTGGGTGGCACTAGCGGGCCATAAAGGGGAAAGGGTGGAGAAAATCTGGCCTCCCCTGAAGAATCAGGTCAATGTGTTTTCTTCAGAATCCACGCGATTGCCCAGATGGAAGCTGCACAACAGCAAGTCTACACAGCCCCAAATGCCTCAGACACCCACGACTGGTAAGTGCTGTCCCAAAGGAGCCTCCACGGGCAGACTAGTGAAAACCACTGGTCTGCGCACAGAACTTTTCTTGCCCCCCCCCCATTTCCCGAATCCTTGCCATGGATTACTGACACAAGGACTCTCTCCATTCCCTGCAGACACCATAGCACTGTGCTCTCAGGGCCTGTGTACAACTTGGTTTTCCCTTGTTTCTCCAGTGTTAAGATCTCTTCTGTTGTGAAAAATGAAGGTGACAGGCAAGAGTGAGTTTTGCTTCTGCTTTTTTTTTTTTTTTTTTTGGACGGGGTCTTGCTACGCAGTTCAAACTGGCCTTGAACTCTGTAGTAGCCTGACTTCTAACTTGGAGTGATCGTCCTCCTCAGCCTCCTGGGTGCTGGGATTACAGGAGGGCACCACCACACCCAGTTTATACTTTAATATTTTCAAGTGAATTATACTTGTCAAAGTGTAAGTTACTAATCTGCTTTTTTATATCTGTAACCTGAAACTCATGGAACAAGCAGATCACATGATAAAAGCTCCTGGGTAGATGTCCATTCTGACTGCAGGTTTTTGCAGACCTCCACAGCCAGGTTGTTTTAGGGTATGAAAAAGCTTTCCCAGGTAATTTATTTATTGCGTCCCAGTACCTTTGTATTATTTTCAGCTTAACGGAGAGTTTCTTAACCCTAGCTAAGAAACTAGGATTTAAAAAAAAAAACTGCAAGCAAATTACTTTGTTCAATAATTTCCTATACATTATCCTGAATAGTAAAATAGCATATGATTCGTGTATGGTTGGTTACATATACACAACTGGTCAAATTACTTCAAAGTGAGCCACTCAAACGGAGTGTGATGAGGCCACATGCATGTTCACTGCTCAGCCAAGTGGCCCACCTGCCTTGGGCTGCCACACCCAAGACTCTCCGGGAAGTGATCAGCTGCTTCTCAGAGATCTTCCAACCACCAGGAGGCACTATTTTAGTAATTCATTATGCCTAGATTGTTTATTAACACAAATAGGAGAGCAGCATGCTTAAACAGTCCATTTACCCTGCCCAGGAACCTCAGACCCAATGGGTCATACTCAAATGTGTAAAACCACAAAGCCGATACCTGATGTAGACCCTGGGGAGGAGTATGCTGCCCATTAGCTTATGTTTTTCTTGCCAAGCTCCTCCGTGGCTGTGGCAAAATAAAGTTGCCCCAACCTTCACTGAAACAAATGAAGTAGGAAACATTCTTACCAATCTTCTAAGTTTACTTCGCTAACTTTAAGAACCTAGGAATTTAAGTACATGCATGTTGATGGGTAACAGCAACAAAATCCTAAGCATTTTACAAATGTATACAAATGTACCTGAAGCTAGTGAGGAACTACAGCAAGTATCTTCAGAGGGGACCTTTGCACTTGATGACATCTACAATGCCATCCCATTTTCCAGGATTTATCTTCAGGAAGTAACAGAGCAGATCCAGAGCTCCAAAAGGTTGCAGGAAGGTCACTGAGACCAGATGAACTCAGAGATCACCCCACTGGAAACTCCCACCCCTCTCACCCACTCCCCATGGAGGCTGAAGACACAGAGGCTAAAGGATCTGGAGGCCGGGGGCAGCTGCAGGACAGACAGTGCAGGAGGTGCTGAAGGGGTCCACCTGGCAGGTTCAAGTTCATAAAATGACCTAATTTTCTGAATAGGTTATTTCCTTTAAAAATTATAAAACAAAGTCATGCTGACAACTAAGGTAATTCTAGCTATACTGATATGAATAAACAGTTGTCAAGCTATATCATTTAACCTATACAAATTTTGATTTTTTTCATCCAAATGGGAGATTGGTTTAGATAGACTTGGTTCCTCTCATTCTCATTTTATTGTCAATGACATCTCTTGAAAAGATACAATGGCTCATGTAGCTGGTATTTTAAAAAAAAAAAAAAAGAACATTTTTAGATTTCTAAGAAATCTTATGTTCTGGTTTCCCCTAGCTATTTATTATATGGAATTGGTTCCTCTTGTGATTTCAATGAAGTGTGTGCTGGAGCCCACACCCTGAGCAACCCAGTGGAAACATCTGCAATCCAGTTCACCACGCCACCGGGACCATCTGTGTGGTCATCAGCAACAAAATTCTTATTCCTGGGTAAGATGAACAAACGGCTGGAAGCTGGATCTGTAAGTGGTTATGATTTTCCTTTTTAATTCTCACAGATAAATGAAATGCTTTCCCATCAAAATCTATGCAGACCCTCAGTGTTTTATGTCAATTAATGAGCCATTTAGGAAACCCGAAACACTATAAATTGTACCTATAAACATCAAAATTCCATTTACAAATGGCATGGAATAAGAATGTATTACAAAACATTCCCTTTCAAGAAATAAAATGCTACTGGTTTGCATAAAGTCAGAAACCTGTATATACATCCTGGAAGATAAGGAACAAATCACAGCACAACTGCATGAATCGCATCACCTGGAGAACGGGAAGGAGCGGCAGAGCTTCCTGTGCAGTTAGGTCCGCACACCTGCCTGCGTCCACCCTGACAGCGCACCAGGGATGTGCGGGCAGGATGCGGCTGAGGCACCTCCAGGAGCAGCTGCGGCAGCTTGGCTCTGCCATGTGGTTCTTCTCACAGACATGTGGAGCTGAAGGTGGATCAGCTCCCAAGAGAGTGGACTGGCAGCATTCCCAGAGTTGCCTTCCTCCCAAGCCTTGAAACCCCACCTCTTCCCCAGTGGAAGTGAGCTGGAAAGGCAGGGTCAGGGGCTGTGTGTGCTGCCCGCCCCACCCTGCCCACCGGAGTCTGGGGAACACGCCCTGCTAAGCCAAAGGTGAGGAAATGTTTGGGGCGAGAGAGGCAGAGACGTGGTACTGCTGCTATTTGGATTGCTTTACCCATCACTCTACTGACCTCCCGATCATTGAGAAAATGACACTTCTGTGAAAAGAAACTATCAGAAGCAACCAGCTCCATGTTTGTCCCTTACGCATGCTGTAGTCTGGATGGCCATCAGTTTTAATTAGGAGATGTGTATGTGCTGGGAAGATTGTCCACTTGTTCATTTATCCCAACTTGCTGCCACTGGAGCCCATGAGCTCCACTAGAAGAGTCAGTGTGCAGAAGAGGTAGGAAAAGTCAAAGCCAAACCTCCCACCCCTACACACAGAAACTGACCTCACTGATCCCGAGCTCCTTCTGTCCCTCCCTCCCCTTAGTGTGCACAGGACACAACAACTAACTGTAGAGCCCATAGTCCCAGTTTCCTCACCAATGTCCGCTCTCTCCAGCACACAGGGTCTCCTCAATGCCCCCTTGCAGTTTGAGGGGTGATTTTCCACTCTGAATGGACAGGGTGAGTTGAACTGAAACCCATCACCCAGGTATCCGGGCTGTGGTTAAACCCTCGGTGTTTCTTTCTTACACTGTTATGTGCCTATCTTCAACTTAAAGTATTCAGCCACCTGTCACCAAGTGGCTGGCCTCTACCCATCCACACATAGGTGCTGCACATTTCTCAGTGTATTTGTCAGCTCTACCGAAGTACTAGCTTAGAGCTGCTGTAACTTGATGAACACTTGAGACACTTCATCTGCTAGCATGAAATTCAGCTCCTTAACCCACCTAAGGTGTATTAAGGTCCACCAGAATGCAGTAGTTGGTTCATTCAACTTACTTGTGATGCCATTTCCTGTCCTGAGACTTTTGGATCTCAAGTTCTTAACCACATGACATCTGGCACCTACCTGCATGAGCACCTTCCCCCCAGGTGATGTGCTAAAGGCCCAAAGAAAGGAAAATACAGTATAGCTGTACTCTTGGAATTCAGGGCTATTTAATCTATTGGTGCTTTCAGAAAGGGACAAAATGAATTATGGGGAGCATTAACAAAATAAAAATAAGGATAGAATGTTCCCTGTGTGTCCTAATATAAATGTCTATGATTTATCTTTGGAATATGAGGCAGAAAAACAAGACCCAAGTAGCATGGTCTAAGCTGGGGTTTCACACATGGACCCGAATGTCTTCATTTCATTCATCTGAAACCAGGGGCAGAGAGCCAGAAGCCACCACCCTTGTAACACCAGCCCACCAATCGCTCTTTTGTGAGGATAATGCTCTCAGTGTCAAGGATGCCATGTTCACTCACTGTGGAGTGTACATAGCAGCAACAAATGGCGTTCAAGATTTTAATGCCTACTTATGTGGGTGTGTAGTATGTGAAATGGACAAGAAGAAAATCTCTTCCCGTCAGGTCAAAAATTCCATGAACTCCTAAAAGCTGTACCAAACGTACCAGATGCAAGAGTAATTTGCGGAGATGCCTGCAGCATACCAAAGTAGTGATTTTATGTGCAGAAGGTAGTAACGTGGAAACTCTCAAGTTCTGTGCATGGCTGTAATTAAACTATCTGGTGTTTCAACAGTGTTGAATCTAGAGACTGGGCTAAGTACAAAGATACAATCTGATTTTGATGGTGATAATATAAGTACTTACCAGAGCCTCATCTTGACTGACGCAAGATAGATATTAAAGGACCGCACCACCATGGTAAGCCATTTATCAGGCAGGCTTGTGCGGCTCTTTGGAAAACACGGAGAAGAATGGCCAAGGGCTAAGGATGGACAACCAGGCTCTTGGAGGCATGTTGGACATGGGCATTTGCTTCCAGCTGATCGCGAGTTGGTGTCCAACACCAGCACTAAAACACAGCTGTGACTCCCCAGCCTGTTCAGCCCCAGGTGGCTATCCAGAGAGGGTGAGAAGAGACCAGAGGGTCAAGCCCTTGGGGATACCTACATTTACAGAACCGTGGTGGGGAGAGCGCAGCAGTATTCTCTGGCTTCACTGCATTGTAGTTGTGGTCACTGGCCCAGGAGGGTGTGTTGCTCTCACAGGCCGCTTCCTTCCCCACTGTGTCACTCCTAGGAGGAGTTACCATCACCTTCTTCGCCACGTTTTCTTTTCTCTCTGCAGCTGGCTTCTTGTGTATAGAGGAGATTTTAATCCCTGCCTGGATAATTAGTGAAAACCTAATCATTAATCAGGTCAGAAATGATGCCTTTGCTTCCTTTCACAGAGCAGTGTATCATGGCACTCTCCTCCTCGGGTCACCTTAAGGCACCTCCTGATTGATCCAGGGCTTGTACTCTGCAGTTATTTGTGCATGCATTCCCAAAGAACATGCAGGATTTTAACTATTTCAACTATTCATGAATGAATGTCCCTGAAATGACATTTTCTGTAACCTTGCTGATATACAAGTCTGCCAAGATGTCACAAAATGTGAGGCAGAGAATCAAACTAACGGCACAGTAGAAAGGGCATGTGTACAAATGTGAGGATGGGGGTTGGGGATTTAGTTAAGTGGTAGAGCACTTGCCTGCAGGCACAAGGCCCCAGGTTTGATCCCCTGGCCCCCGCAACCAAAAAAAAAGTGAGGGTGGGCTGAACACCAGGTGAGTGGGAGAAGATACTTGCAAAGAAAAGGAGACAAATGACATATATGGTTCTCAATAAGAAGTCTGGAATGTGGACACTGAGGCAGGGTCCCAGCACTCTTGGCTATGCTGTCCCCTTACTGCGTGCACTAGCCACTGCTCTTAGGCAGCTCTAGGATTCAAAATGACCATCCTTAAAAATTGAGGCATCTAAAGCCTAAGCAAGCAACTGACAATGACCCAGAGATTTTTGGAACAGCAGCAGGTACAATTTGCATGTCCCAAATGAGACGGGTCACTGATGAGCCTCGGAGTAACTTCCCAATTAATGCAAAGGTTTCTGATTGCTGGACATTCCTGGTTTTCCCAAATCACACAGAGGAGAAAAATGAGGCAATTTCAGGTCTACCTTATGTGAAGTACATCCCTGCCAAGAACCTATCCTCCCCAAACTGTCCTGTGATTCAACTTTGCACACAAAAAACAGCTACGATTGGTCAGACTTGGGTATATATCCTGATGCCTTATGTTGTCCAGGGCAGCCGGCTGCCTGTGTTGCTTTGCAGCACTGAAGTTAAGTAAGCCCTAGGCTGATGGCAGAAGACGATTACAAGAAATAAAGGCAATATGATCTACATGACATCAATAGTCGCTGTGCCCTATACTCCTTCAGTCAACACACAGAGGCACATGGGAAAAGCACTATAATGCACTGTTTCTCTTAAAGGTTTTAATGGCAACTTCAGTCAGCTTACCTGAACACTACACTTTGGAAGACTGAGTTTTTCTGACTTCATCTTGATCTTTTCCTTAGGCTTTGGTTTTTGCTCTTTACCTGAATTTAGATTTCTCATAGTAGCTGCCGCATGTTTGAGAATGCAGTCGTTACTGCAGTACACCGATTCAGGCTGCGCCACACTGGAGCACCCAGGACCGATGCACCTCGAGGCGCCAGGAGTTTCTATGACCTGCAGAGACAATAAATGACTTCAAACAATGGATGTGCCAATGTCAGCAAGAAACGTGCTTTTTCATGACAGTACTGGCAGTAACAAAGTAAGGTTCTTCTCTTTTTTTGGTACGGGGAAATGAACTCTGAGCCTTTATACCAAGCTATATCCCAGGCTTTTTCTGTGCTTTTTTGAGACAGGCTCCCCCAAAGGTACTTCACTACTCAGACTGGGATGCTGGAGTGGCAAATGCGTGTCACCATGCCCAGCACCCAAGGCTAGGGTCTTTAACTAAGAGACAACAACAATAACACACGGAGTACTCTTAACATCCTATCCTGGGCAGGACACATGCTCTACATATTTCTTCTCCTTCAGCATGAGTACCACTGAGGACACAGTGGGATTTCATACCCACGCATGCACAGCCGGGTTCCACCAGGTTCCAGTGAGATAATCTGGAACAAAGATGCTCAGACTTAATCAGGTAAAAATTCTTCTATGGTACCAGTTGTAACATCTCCTCTTTTTTGGGGGAGTGGGGGGTAGTGCTGAGAATAACTCAAGGCCTTGCGGTTGCTAGGCAAGTGATCTACCACTTGAGCTAAATCCCCAGCCACATAAAAATTCTTCAGAGAGGGACTGGACTTTCCCAACAGGAGACTCCATGCATGCTGTGAAGTAATTTGCCCTGATTGAGAGCAGGGTAACCCATGATTAAGACAGGAGAGGAAGGTGGCCAAATGGAACACAGGATGCTCATGCAAAGTTTCAGGTAATCAATGAATAACATTATCTCTATGCCACTAAAATTGCAGGGGACATATATTAAGCAAGGTGATGGCTTCCAAGGGCATTATGTCCCCAGCAGAGCCAATGACAAGACCACAAAGCCCACCTGCACCATGACTAAACTTGGAAGACCCTGAGCAGAGGGCCCAGTTCAGTTGGGCCAGGCTCTGACCCAGGGACACTGGGAGCCTCAACACATGTGGCCTTACCCCATGTTTGTATTGATTCATTACATGGCAACAGCAAACTAGGACACAAGTAGCAGCACACTTGACGGCTGCTCCATATAATTACTCAAGTACATTTGATGGTCAAGATTACATACGCCAGACCCATTTCTCAAATATACTCAAGCAAACCAGTTTTAGCATAATAGCTTTCTTCTATTGAAATAAAGTTTTACCTAGAGTAACATATATGCGTACGTGGTTTATGTCAAACATTGGCAGTAAGGACATGAAGCTGATGACTTCTCAGTTAAATGTGGTATTACCAGCTGACAGCACAGTTTCACATCTTCTCAACATTTCTGCACGTGGCTTCACATGGCCGAGTCCTCAGATAGTCTCACCGTACAGCTCACACAGGGTGAGAACATGAAGGCAGAGATGCTTAGATATACAATCATCTCCCACTTGCTCGACCCAGGGCCCAGGGAGCAGCCCTTCACTGAGCCAGCCCCTCACATGGCTGGAGACACATGAGAGCGCTGATGGTGGCAAAGAGATGTGACAGAGAGCCATGGCTTCAGAAAGCATCCAACCAGGTAGGAAGGAAAATAAAGGCGGAGAAATGATACATTGAGTACAGGGACCAGAGTGTGTTCTGCCTACACACATTTCGCCAAGAACAACAGAAAGGCAGATTTTTAAAAAAATATGTCAAGAACAGTATAGGAGGTCAAAAAGGTCTTTTTAAAAATGCACTGTTAGAATGTTGTGATGAGAAGACAGGATCCAAGTGAAAAATACTTTCCTGATAGGACCCACCCCACATTGCACTGTCAACCTGACCTGGCAAAGCCTAACTTACTCAGCAGGGATATACATTCCTAGTCTTAGTATTTCTATCAGCAGCCAGTCTAATATCAGTAAGGCAACCCCACCTTCATGCTCACCTTGGTAGATAAATACTTACAGGCTGGAATATCTTGAGTTTTTTCTTGCCACTGGGGTTTGCAGCTTTCTCAATTCTACCTTTGATCCCCTGGTCCTCACTAGACTTTTGCTCTACTGTCCCTATGCTGGTGCAGTCTGTGCCATCCATACTCTCAGGTCTGCATCTAGTTTCCTGCTCATCAACAGCTTCTGAATTTGTATCCTCCTGCACTTGCAGGATGGTGCAGTTTGGGCAGATGTAATCTTCCCCGTTCCTCTCCAAGAGCCGCCCTCGAGCCTCGGAAATGCCCACACAGTCACCATGGAACCATTCCTCACAGCGGTCACAGCAGATCATAAACCTAAAATGAAAAAAATGATGGAATAAGGAATGAGAAGGGGGGTGATGACAGTCACTTCCCAACACAGTGTAAGCCCAAAATGGATTTAATGTTCTATTATGAATAAAGTAAAAAAGTACTGAGTTTAATTCCCATTCAATATTAGTTCCATTGCTGTTGTGACCAGAGCATTTTTAAGAGTGAATTAGAGACTTTCACATGTTCTCTGCCCAACAGTGTTAACCCCCACAAGCCCACAGGGCACCCCCCCCAGCAGCACCTGGCACTCAGTCCATCCTAGTACAGGACACACTGGGTGCAGTCAGGGTCTCGATGTCCCAAGGAACTGGGCAGAGCAGCACTCTCCCACAGGATCTGGGACAGCAGATGGGTTCTCCACACCTGCACAGCAGCCAGCTGGTACATGTGGCCCCTGTGACGTGAGGTAGTGAGCTCTTCCTCCCATTCCCTGTTGGACACCAGTATATAAACGGCACCTTGGAGAGAATGGCAACAGGCAGCCATTTCCACAGCTGTTTCTTTCCACACCTGGATTTATGCATTTTTTTTTCCAATGGAAACAATTGCTAATCCAGCCCAGTGTGGGAATCTGTTAACAAATGGAAAATTCTCTCTGCCCATTTTCGTATCTGACCTTGACCCACCTGTTATTGTGAGGCTGGCGGCAGATGCAGTACAGGGCATTGGGGTCGTAAACTTCACAATCAGGCTTAGGTTTGCCCACGTCCCCATGGTCTTCATCTTTAGGTTCCTGAGCCACTGTCCCCTCTGGCTCACTCTCTCTGTCATCTTTTGCTGGCTGGTTCACAGCCCCTTCACCAGCCTCAGAGTCCTGCTTACAAGGTGGCGCATCATGGCCAGCTCTGCCCACCTCAACCTCCACTGCATCACTTGGGTTTTCTTCTCGCCGCTTCTTCCTCAGGCGATTCAGGATGCCCTTCGGGGGCCTCTCCACTGGTTCTTGTTCTCGCTTTTTTCGAAGACGATTCTGAAGTTCTTTCAAAGTGAGCCCATCACTGTCACTGTCAGAGGTGTCACCCTGCTCATTCCCTCCTTTGCCCTTTTCAGAGGAGGCAGGGCGTTCCTTCCCTCGCTTGGAACCAGGTGCGGGGACACTCTTTATTTCAGAGCTGCTCTCAACACTACCTTCTGAGGCGCTTTCCACGTCTGTGACTGGACAGGAAGCTGCCTCACCGGAATCTTCAAGGGAGACAGGTGCATTCTTTCTTCCTCGGCGCCGAACTGTGGTCAGGAACTCTTCCACCCTCTCGGTGCGCTTTGGCTGCCTCCCACTGCGGCGCAGCGACAGGTTGTGTGGCTGCTGCTCGGCGGGGTCTGCCTCAGTGTCCCCAGCACCCTCACGTTTAGCGATCGTTGTTCTTCGGAACCCCCAAGTCTTTCTGAACTCCTTACTTGTAGGTTTAATAGCTTTAGGTGCTTCCTCATTGCTCTGGTCCCCTGGATCATCCATACCTAGTGTAAAAGGTAATCACAGCATGACCCACAGACTAATGAGACGTCCCGTCATGTGCATGAGGGGGCACCTGCTCATGGGAAATATGAACAGCCCTGAAACGGGACAGTTATCAACTCACAAAAGTGGACCTATACATAAATGATGGGTTTCTGACCTCATTTCTTATGCTGTGGTCGAGACAACTCCAAATGAGTCACAAAATTCTGTTATATAGCAAATGTTCAGCAGGAAAAATATCCAGCCAGCAAACCCGATGTACAGTGTCCCCACTTAACTGCTCAGTACTAGGCTCTACCAAGCAGGTAGGAAGCAATGAAGCAAGCAGTAGGCCATACAGGGTGAGTACTTGACCACTGCAATGAGACTGGGTGACGCTTGGGTGGCACTTAGAAGCCGCACCCATCCAATGGCAGTTGACATGCTGCCAGGCTGGCTGTGCCTGCGAGCACAGGGAACACGGTGCTGTGCCACTTCTATGCGTGGCTACCAGAGGACTGGCCAAGTATCTCTGGGGCTTTAGAGCCCTAGCTCTGGATACCCTCACACAGGGCCTGGCTCAGGGGGAACACTGTCTCAGACCCTGCAAACCAGCCTGGCTAATGGCTAAGTGTACAATCAGTCTTATGGTCATTAAATGAGGGGACAGCCCAACCCTGACCACAGGCTGGGAGCCTTGAAATGGGCTGTGTTTCAGTCCACTCTGCCCACCGACTTGGCCACAATTTCAGGTTTTAGTCCTTGTCTCTGTTTACTTTCTTCCTAAATCATTAAATGAAACGTGCCAAATTTTTTTTATAATGATAAAACTGAAGACAGTATATCTCTGAAGAATTCTTTACTAAGTGCTCCAGGCTTTAGTTATTTATAAACACTAATTATGACTCTGATTTTATACCATGTTCCATCCTAGGGAAAGGACTGGTATAAAATAAAAAGCCTCCAAATGCAAAATATATGAAATTTAAAATGGCAACCTAGGGTTTTTTTCCTAGTACATGCTATCATTCGGGTATAAAGGGTGCATGAGAATGAGCTCTTCACACTGAACCTTGACCAACACAGTCAAAGGTCAATCAGAAACCATAGAGGCCAGGATCACACCACTTGTCCGGTCACATAAGGTGAACCCAACTCTCAAAGGACATAGCCCAAGTAAGTCAGGAGCTAACAGGATTCCAAGTCAGAGTACAACCTCCTGAGGTTGCACAGGCACTGAGGACCTGAGTGAGCAGGGCGCTTTAAGAGTAGGGACAGATGGTGCCCTGTCAGTGGGGCTGAACTGCTCTCAATCTGGAGGCTATGCTCACCTCAAAAGCGGTAAAGAGCTAAGGCTATCTCCTTACAAATACACATGGCATTGTGGCTATCAAACCACCAAGTTAATCATAACTGCTAATACATTCACACGATAAAATTTTTTAAGGAAAATGTTTTCTTTGTTTCTGGAAACCAACAAGTTTGTACAAAACTTACTTTTTTCAAATTAGTGGTGGGGACAGTACCCAGGGCCTCAAGCATACTAAGCATGTGCCTTTTACCTAAGCCACATCCCTAGCCCCTGGAAGTAACTAGTCTGATAGCATTTGCAAGAGGGTAAAGTCCCACTTCTACAAAACACTGAACCCTCAAGATGCAGTCACAGGGGCTGGTACTAGACTTTACCATGATCAGGATGTGGGTGCAGTCCCCTACCACCAAGACCCAAAGAACCTCATGCAAGGCTGGGAAAAATCCCCCTACCTGGTGCACAGGGATGGCTTTCTGCAGGAAGAATTCTCCTCTACATATTTAGTTCTCATCAAAGAGAATATACATATACACATGTAAGCACTAATAAAATAACCAACAGGAAAATGCAACAATGAATCAAACTCTTAACAGTTTGATATTCGTGTAATCACCTTGAGCTAACAGTCACAGTATAGGGAATGCAGCATTAGACCTGTTTATTTACAAAGAATGTTACCTTTAATAGTAGGAAATAAAAGGCTTAACAAAATGTTAACACTTTGCTGCTACCATTTAACTGTATTGATGCTTTACCTGTCTTTTCTCTGATAGCTTGGACACTGTCTCCTGAAATCCTAAATACAACACAAAACCTGGCTGACAAAGCCGCTTGGTCCCGCCGTTGGCCAGGTCTCAGCACACCGCAGCCAGTCACTACTCACAAGTGAGAGGATTCAAACTTCCAGCAACCTAGACAGTCTAAAGCCTGCTCCCGGAATGAGCTCCTACAGGAAAAGAAAAACATGTTATAGATCTTTTAGGTACGGAACTAAACCACATACCAATAATGAAGGAAAAAAAAGAGACATCAAACTTTCCAAGTAACCCCTTACTGCAGTAACCTACAAAAACATTGTGGAGTCAGGAAAACACTCCCAGCAGGATCTTTTAAGGATTCAGGCCCAATAGCAAATCAGACTGGTACACCAAGAGGCAGCCCAGTCTGCCAAAGGAGGAGTGGCAAGTTCTCAGGCTATCCCATGGGAGGCAGGCAGTGGCTCCAAGAGACCAGGGCTCAAGGATTGGTATTAGGGTATCAGTTTCTTTCTAATCATAAGCCTACTTAGGAGATCGACCAGCTTAGTGAAACCCAGCACTGACTGGAGAAACATTTCAATAAAGTAGGAAAGCTGACCCCAGCACCAAAAAACCAAAAAATGTAGAAAAGCTGAATAACAAAATTATGCAGACACTTACTTTTAAGATTCTTAATACTGTACCTCTATCATCATTTATTGAAAATCTAATGAATTAGGAACATATGTTTACATTTACTAATTATCAACACAATATGGATTATTGGGTCATTTACTTGTGTTTAAAGAACATTTCTTCCAGATCCTCTGTGAAATACCATAATTTAAACACTAACTCAAGATTCCTTTGTTTCAACAAAAGAACAGGGGAAAAAAAAAGAAGATTCCTAGTTCTAGCCAGGTTCTAAATATTTATCTTTTTTGGCTCTAGGGCCACTCTCTCCAGTGGCCCTAGAGCCTGGTCTCCTAAGCAGAACCCCGTATCTCACCTTTTCCTTTCTCTGGCTCTGACTGCCACCTCCCTAGTGACACAATATAAAGGAGAGAGACCTCAGTGTCCACTATGATTATCCACAAGATGTCATCATAAGAACATGATCTCTTCCATAAAGGAAACCCATTCTCAAAACGACAACTTCACAAGTTCAGAAACCACTTCTCAGAGGAAATTAGAAACACACATTTGCATTTCACAATACTCAGCACTGATAAAAACAAATATTCTCAAGAACGAAAACCCATGAAAAAATTTAGGACTGGGACTGTATCTCAGTGGTAGAATGCCTGCCTGGCACGCAATAGGCCCTACAATTGATCCTTAGCATAGGAGAGAAAGAGAAAGGAGAAAGAGATCAATGTACATGTGAATCTGAAAAATAGTTTTCTCAACGTGAGTTCTCAAAAATTAATCTGGAAAGAAAAAGCTATTTCTGTTAAGTAGAATGACATAAAAGGACTTTTGGGACAGATCAGATCTGTTAGGTCTGTAAAATTTTCACTTTGTAATTTCACCAGTACAGAAAAAAATCAAACAAAATTTTAGTTAGCTTCTGAAAAAAGAGCATGTATATCAACGCTAAAAAAAAAAAAGTAAAATACATGCGTAAGGCAAAAAGAAAAATTTGTATTAAGTTTCTAACACAACTGAGTGTGTAATCGTAAACACTACACAGCAAGCACATTACAAGGGAAATACGGTCACAAAACTGCAATCATACCATAGTAATATCCGGCTGGGGATTTAGCTCAGTGGGAGAGCACTTGCCTAGTAGTTACAAGACCCTGAGTTCGATTCCCAGTGCTGTAAAAACAAAACAAAACAAAAATATTATAGTAATATCAATTTCTCTCCAGATAGGAAGAGAAATGTGGGCCTCTCTGCACTTGTAAAAGTGAATGAACTACAGTTTAACCAAGTCTTCTGAATTTACAATTTTTATGCTTCTAAGCACATTACTTCTTACCTAAACACTGTTCCCACTGACTAGAAGTAGAGTTAATGCTATGAAATCTTAGTTTGAAAATTTGTATGTATACACCAACATTTCTCAATAGCTCTGTTATCAATGTAGCCTGCCAAGTGACTTAATGCCAACCAACTACATGGCTGAAAAGTACATTAAGAGCAGGGTCTGGGGCTGGGGATTTAGCTCAGTGGTTAAGAGTGTTTGCACAACACTCTTACAAGCACAAGCCCCTGAGTTCAATCCCCAGCACCCAAAAAAAAAAAAAAAAAAAAAAAAAAAAAAGCAGGGTCTGTCACTATCATACTTCTCAAGTGGCAGCTCTCAACCATCTTGGTCTCAGGCCCCTTTATATTCTTAAAAGTTGAGAACTCAGCTGGGTACGGTGATGCATGCTTATAATCCCAGCTAACTGGGAGCCTGAGGCAGAAGGATCACAAGATGGAGGCTAGCCTGGGCGACCTAGCAAGACTCTGTCTTAAAAAATTAAAAAAGGACTGGACATGTACATACCTAAGGGGTAGGCAGTGGGTGCTGAGAAGTCCAAAGAGCTTATGTGGGATATATCTATTGGTATTTGAAGAATTAAATATTTATCTATTTAAAATAAGCCCACTGCGGCTGGGGATTTAGCTCAGTGGTTAGAGTGCTTGCCTTGCAAACACAAGGCCCTGAGTTCGATCCCTGGCACCAAAAAAAAAAGTCCATTGCACATTAACAGTTTATAATCCCAGCATTCCTGGGAGGATCACAGTTCTGAGCCCAGCCTGGGCAACTCAGTCACACAGTGAGACCTTGTCTCAAAACAAAAAACACTGGTGATGTAGCTCAGTATGAAGGCCCAGGTTCATCAATCCCACCAAATGAACTACCACCACCACCAAATGAACAAACAAATAAATACATGAATGTTGAGAATGGTGCTGTTTCTTGAGTTAACTACAACATGGCACCTAAAAACCAGATCAATGAACTTTTTTTACTTTCTTACATTAAAATTCACTGGTCTATCTTGCAGGCTGAGTGTACCTTTTACCTCTATATTTGTGGGTCATTTAGAAAATACTGGCTCGCTCAGTTTTAAGCAGAAAATAGAAAAGAAATCCATCTGTCAATGTCAGCTCAGATCTCGCCATAAGTTACAGTTTAATTATAGGGAAGTTATAAAGCTCAAAGTGGTAGATAAAATTTTTCCAAATTTTTAGTTTTCCCTGCAAAGTGCAAACTTTATTTTGAGCAACAAACACACACTGTAGTGCTTTCCTTGAGACTCACATCATTCATTTTGGAGAAAATTCTTGCCAAATACTGAGCTAAAGGCTGCAGTGAGTCTGCTCTTTCAAGAACATGCCTGACTCAGCTCCTAGACCCAGCCCCCAAGGGCTCCTCCTGGGGAGACCCCCTAAAGTAGATGCTGAAGTACTCTGGGTGGACTTGCCATTTCTTCAGAGGGAAGGTTAAGTAAATGTACACTTGAAGGTTAAGATATAATAAAATACTTTCACTGCTTCATCAAGAGCATTCATTCTCAAGAGAAAATGGCATACAGTTTCAAAATTAAAGGCCCAGTGCATCCTGGGAGGAACACAAAGTACCTTCTGTCCACATGCACGCAAATGTCAACTCAGTGGAAAAGGCTGTGTTTGACTATTAGCAGGGTTTTAGGGACCTCAAGGGGTTCATGGAAAGCTCTTGGGAGAATTTTGGCTGCTATTTCTACTAGTTTAAGAATACTGGGTATGCCCAAAGGAGAGACTTCAAATACTTCCTCTCTAATAACCTTCAAATTCCCTTCAGATTCTCTGACTCAGCTGCCAGAGTGAAATCTCTTAGGAAGTAAAACATATCCTCCAAAAATTTCAGTTACATACTACTTTTAAAAAAGTGTTAGTGATACATAACTTTACAATCACTATACATTTGAAAGTTCAACTATTACCACTCTTAACTCTGATGGAAGTAACAAAGTCAAATCTATTTAAAAATATCTGGCTTCAGAAACTTAAGACTAATGACTTTTATGAACCTAAGGCCTTGCTCATGATAGGGAGGTACCACCCAGCTATATCCACAGCTCTCCCCCTTCTTTAACTTTGAGGCAGGGTCTTGATAATCTACCCAGGCTGGCCTCTAACTTGTGATCCTCCTGCCTCAAACTTCTGAGTAGCTGGTAATATAGGTGTGTACCATCACACCCGGATGAGGCTAACTTCTTAGTGATCAGTCTCTGACACACTTTAAATACAACCATAATTCTCATGCCACGGGTAACAGTAGGAAAACAGCCATAACGTCTATAAAATAAGTTTATACTCTATCCCATTTGGGGGCAAAACATGATTTTTCAAACTAATTTCCCCCGAAACAATATTCAAAACTAGTAAGAATATGCCTAGAAATCTCCTGAAATGCCAAAAACTTTGCCCACTGTTGCCATCAAAGGTAGCTACTTGTGACCCATAGGATACCCAGCACAATCTGTTCTGCTCTTCCTGGAGACCCCATGGTCTGCCGCAACAAAAGCCATGCTTGTTCACACATGCTGAGAGGTTTAAGTCCATTAGGGAAACTGAGACCAAGTTTTCATCTATTTTAGTAGCTATACAGAATCTGACTCAACTATACATACTGCATGTAAATCCTTTAGATGTTAATTCAAAGTTTTGCTATTTAACAAAGCAGTCATTATTAAAATTATTTCAATGAAACAATGGTGTCACACAGTGAGCTTCTCATGAGGAAAATATAGGAGAAAAACCCCATTTGTTTTCAACAACCTCATTTGTTCTAAATTTGTTAGGTTTTACTGCTTGTGGAAGGTCAAGCTTAACTGCCAATCTAACTGGAAGCTTTCCACTGGGGTCTGTATCTAGTCCCTGACCCCTTCCTCTCTGGGGCTGGTCTCCTGTGCTCTGCTCTTGACCACAAGAAACTACATGGCTTTGCCCTTCCACCCTGATGTTTCTGCCTTGGGCCCAGCTAATCATGGACTGAAACCTTTACGCATCCTGGTTTCAGGGAGTATTAGCCAAATGAACTTCCTCTGAGGTATGAGAATCATGTACTTTGTCCAGCAATGAGAAAACTGACTAATACACTCACGTACATACAGCTGGAGACAAAATCAAAACTCATTACAGAAAAACACCTTAGGGACTGATGATTTAGCCAGGCTCCGTGTGAGGCCACCTGTGCTAGACTCTCCTGTCTTTTCCATCTTAACCCAAAATGCCAAGATCCAGGGTCAGGATGGCCATTACTCTTAATGAAGGGCCACCTCTGAGCCTCAGGAATAACTGCTGTGTTCAGACAGTTGTGATCATCGGGAAACATAGTGTTCCTAACGTGTTTCTGGGGTGACTACCTATACGCACGCATGTGTGGGCTCATAAAGGGTTCCCTCATAGACATTTCTAGCACAACCCTGCAAGCAAAATATGGAGTTTCTGGGTCCTGCAGCTGTTAGTAATTCTGATCACCCAGGAGTCCCCCTCCCACTCCCTATGCTTTCACGTCCACTCTGTAAGGACTCTAAGCACATCAGTGTTGACTATGGGTTTAAGTCCCTGTCCCTCCCATCATCTAAGAACTTGTCCCTTTCTGCTCTCCTTGGCTGGCACTATTAGAGACCTGAACTGATCTATGAAGCCCCAGATGCAAGCTACTCTCACCCCTCATCCAGCCTGTTTTCACTGCTGAAATACTTAGAATCCAGGGAGACTCTGTGGTACATGAAAGCACCTTCGACAGTAAATACAAAGTACCATTTCATGCACCCAATTGTAGGGCCATTCCCATGTGGAATTTCCATGAAAGGCCACAGAAGGAACCCTCGCCCCATCCTGAACCTCTTGATAATGGTGAATCCGATTATCAAAGTCTCATGCCACTCTGAGACGGCACTGCAATACCATCTTCACTGGTGGCAACAACTCACAATTATTCTACACTTTTCCCAAAAGACAAGAATTTGGTTGAGCCAGTAAACACAGTTCAAAGACATTGCCTGTTCTTCGTAACGGTGATCTACTTTCCTGGTATTTAAAGTCAACTATTTTTTTAAATTCTTGTTGTTTCAACAACAAAGTATTTTTAATCACTGAGAACAGTGCCTCTCAAAGAGTGGTCCAGGACCCTTTCAGGCCCCCAGAGTAAAGCTATCTCCAACACTCAGACATTACGTGTCCTTTTCACTATCAGTTCTGAGGGTTTTCCAGAGGCTAAATGATAGTACCACTTGAAGCGGGAGCAGATGTGAGAATCCAGCTGTTGTCAGTTACGCCACACACATATTAGTAAAAACATAAAGATTGCCTTAATGGTATTTAGACTTGGAAAGTAATATCCATAAAATATTATTTACGTAAGGATTTAATTTACAGATTTAAAATGAATAAAAAATTTAAATGACTCTTTATATCAAACATGGTATCAACAGATATACCCTAAATAAGCCAAAGTTCTCTGGGATCCCCAGAGGTTTTCAGGAGTCTAAAAAAGCCCTGAGCACTTTTTGCAATTAGCTGGCATTTTGGTCATGGAGAATTCCAAGGATGTGACTTGAAAAGGCTGCCCCCCTCACTGTGCCCTTTTCATCCAGTCAGGACTCCAAGGACAGCAATAGAACTGCTGCAGAGCTTGATTTTTCTAGATGCCCCTCTCTTTCTCATTCAGTTTCACCTGATTTTCTCAGGGAGCGCGCTCTCCATGACTGCTACCTAAGTTCAGGTGAAGCCTTTTCTCATAAGCATTTGCTCTTTGAGGTGGAGCTGCATCTTACAAAGCCTCAGCACCTTGGGCCAAAGCCTAGCTTGGAAACTCAAAAGTCAGGAACTAACTTTGTACTTCAACAGACATCTTCCTCCCTTCCCTGGGAGTGTGGAGGCCAGTTATGTTTGTTGCCAGGTGTGCAGGTTTAAGTGAAAAAGTTCCAAACTTAAAACAAAGGAGTTGTGGCACAAATAGCAGATTTTCTTGTTTCAAACTTTTACAAATCCATGCATAGTTGAATTTGATAGTCAATGCTGTTTAAGAAGCAACTTTCTGGAATTCATCATTACAGCATGGATGAGAACAAGTAAGGAAAAAAGATACTTCACTACTAAAGAGAAAAACACTTTCCCTTATTGTAAAAGAAAAACACTTACAGTTTTTAAATTATAATCTAACAAATCCAGGGAGTCCTAGGCTCTCCCTAAGCTTCTCCACAGAGATGAGGGCCCAAGGATTCTCAGGGGACAAGTCCCTTTGGTGCACGTTGGGTCTCTAGTCTTGTCCCTGCAGTCAGCAATGCCCATCCTCCAGCACCACAGCAAGACCTTCCTCCACCCCAGACAAAGGATAGGATCCTTGGTGAAGCAGACAGGTGAAGGTTCAGTCCATACGTGAGAAGGCAGGTTTTAAGCTCCCAATCCCAGCTGCAAGCACACCGGCAAATTCACTAGGCTGCACTTTCCTTTTTGTGAAATGGTGACAACGCCTGTTTCCTAAAAAGGTTTTCTGAAACAATATTGGGTCAAGCGCCAAATCATCACCACACCTGCCAAATGCACAGGAAATGGTCAATGTCAACCACCAAAATGACAGCACCTACATGCTGGCAACGGATTGGGGGATGAAGGCTCCTTAGGAGTGAGTTTCTTTGACAAACATTTACCAAAACCCCTTTAAGCACTGGGCACAGGTAACTGAGCAAGTGTCCTTCCTGTTGTCACACAGAAGGTACGGCTGCTTCCCTTTGACTTATCAAATTTATGAGGCTGTGCACAGCCAAGTTTTCTCAAAAAGGGACAAACTGAACACAAACTAGTGTTCTTCATCAGATGACTAGCTTAAAAAAAAGAAATATCCACACAATGGAATCCTGTAAGCCCTAAATTAAAAGGATGATGCATCTCAACATTCAGTGCTATGAGAGCACCACAAGGCTAGAGTCACAAGAGTGGTGACAACCAGCCCACAGAGTGGTCACATTCTCTAAGCACCCCCAGCTGTGTTTACAACACATCTGCAGCTGTAATGTGGGGCTCCTTTCCGGTGTTGTTACCTCCTATTTTTACATATTGTTTAAGCTTCCTACATATATTCTCTATAACAAAAACGCACAAAAGCTATCTTCATTTTGGAAAAAGTGATCAATCTTTTTAGAGATATATTAAATCTCTTATCGGCATATGAAAAACCACCCCAGCACCTATTTGACACTTAGAAACAGAAGTATCTGCTCTATAAATCGCACAACATAATTACTGCCTAGGGATAAGTTTTATAGTCATGGCTACAAATTTCTTTAAAAGTATGTACAACTACCTATTCCATTTCCCTTATCAACTTCTCTTCAAATTTACTACTCAAAGTAAAATGAGGCCTGGTCAATATGGACTGTCTCACAGGCAAGCACGTGCATTAAAATGAGCTCATTTAGACTTTGTGCTTTGACCACTCTCTTTCCTGATGAACATGTTAAGGTTGGCTGTTAATCACATAGCATTTGTAATTGAATTAACATTCACCATTTGATATCAACCATTAGATATTCGTAAGAGATCCTACCATTTACATAAGAGATCCAAAGGATGATTCCTTAACAAAAAACTTTAATAGACTTGAGGGTCCATCAGGCATATGAAAAATAGGGCCTTGGACAAGGGTCACAGTGCAGGCAGGGACCCAGGGCACAAGAGAGCAGGCCTGTAAACATGTTCATCTCTGCTCTTCAAGAGCCAAATGGAAGTTACATGGCATCACTGGACAAGCATATAACACAAGGTAAAACATGACCTGCTAAAAACATTTAATGAAAAGCACTTCTTTGGACTGCAGAGCACCAACCCCCAGGGAATCAGGGCCCTAAGGCCTAGAAAGACAGCACCAACAACAGAACCTGACAAAATAGGAGCCAAAGTCCCAATCAAAGCCCACAGCAAGACAATTCCACTTTGCCTTCAAGGGCCACCTGACAGCACAGCAAGCGCTAGTAAGCCCCCCATGCACCAGGAAGGCAGGAGCTGGCAATGCGTACTAATGGGGACGGCAACCTGTGCCATTTTCCTCAAACCACAACTCCTTTGCCTGAATACAATCAAAACTAATAAGGGACATCTTTTGGTAGAAAACCAGAAGAAAATTAAAGGTAAAAGAGGGCGAAAGTGAGGGTTCGGGGTAACACCTGAGGTCGAAATTCTCCCTCTAGGGCTGGGGCTTCCCCCGCAGCCTTTACTGAGGTATCTACACCGGTTCTAAAATACGTAAACAATGACCCAGTCACACTGACATTTTGAACTCTTAAGTACGGCTGAAAGCTTGAGGCTCTATGGTGGACGAGCGAGCAAGACACGTTTAAAGAGGAGCTGGGCGGAGGCCTCCCCGGGAGCCCCGGTGCCCTCCCCGCTTCCTCGGCGGCCAGGCGCACGCGGCCCTGCCCGCGCGACGTCGCGAATCCGAGCCGCCTCTGTCGGGCCGGGGCTGGGGGCGACGCCACACGAACGCGGCCGCAAAACCAGTCCGTGATTCAGCGGAAACCCGGGCGCGCCGGCCGTCCGAGCGAGCTCTTCTGAGGGCGCCGACCCCGGCACCGGCGACCGACCCAGAATAGCAGGCCGCGACCCCCGCCCCCAGAACGCCGGCCGCCGCCCGCGCGCGCCAGGCCGCACCCGCCGACCCGCGGCCGCCATCTTCTTGGCGGGAGCGGCGGTGCGCGGACTCGGATCTCATCCACCGGGCTCAAAACCGGCCCCGCCCCGCTCCCGAGTACGGCCCGCGCGGCGCCCGCCCCTCTGCCGCGCCCGGGAGCACTCACCGCGGGCCGCCAGGGTCCCGCAGCCATTTCCTGAACCGCAGCGAGGGTAAAGCGGAGAGCCTCGCGACGGGCGGAGGCAAGCGAGACGCTGCTGGCTAGAGCGGCGCCCTCGCGCGGCGGGCGGAGGCCGGCCACCGAGCTGCCGAGAGCCTAGAGCGGCAGGCCGCGCTGCGAGCGGGGGTGGGACGAGCGGCCGCTCCACACGCAGTTGTGCCCCGCCCCGCGCGCATGCTCCTGTCGCCCACACCTGCGCCCTGGGCGTACTTTCAGAGTCCGCTTTGCCCTACACTTTCACCCGATTGCTTGCCGCATCGCAGCCTGGGATTCCCGACCCTGGAGGTTAAAGTCAAGGATGGAGGCCTCGCGGGGATTGCTCAGCCCGGGCAGGGGACGGGCGCCCCCTCGAGGCCGCCTCAGGGTTTGCAGGCTGGCCGCGCCTAGCGTCTCAACCCTTCCGCCGGTGGGGACGAAGAGCATGGAAGGAAAGCCCTAGCGTTCCCGTCTGCAGACCGCACTTCTCCCTCCCTCTTCGGCCGCAGTCAGGCATACGCGGAGCAGCGAGGGGCGTCCGGCCGTCAGGGCTCCCCTAGCCTCGAAGGGCCTACTCCGTGCCAGAAGCGAAGTCTCTGCTTCCCTCAGCACGTCCACTCCCCACTCGATTACCGAACCCATCCTTGGGCGCGTATGTGCGGCGGGGCGTAGGGGCTCAGACAGCCCGCCCGCTCCGCCGCGAGGCCGAGTCCTCCACCGGGGTGGAGACCACTAGGCATTTACTAGCTGGGGTCACTGTGAGGTCTGGTCGGTATGACATTCCACTTGGCTTTCCTTCAGTTTGCTCAGCACTAACCAGTGTGACACTCCGTCACCTCTGTCCCCAAATGGGGAGGGTCTGCTGCTGCCTTGAGGCCTGTCGATACTGGCCACTTGCCCTGAGCAGTGGGGTTTTGCCCATTACTCTTCCCTACAGGCCCTGCTTCTACACCTGTGCACGGCACATTTCTTGGAAGAAGGAGTCCTCTGGCCTCTGGTTTTAGCCCTTCTCCAAGAGCAAAGAGACGTCCGGTCAATTTGTACCCACACTGCAGAGGCCTCTGATGCTTCCGTCCACGAACAGCGGCCTCGGGCAGGTGTGTTCTTTAACCAACACATACTAAGACTAAAAGGCCTACTGGTTTCTGAGAAATTCCAAAGAACGCAGCTGTGGCAGGAGGCTGGTTTCCACTACCGGACGACCTCAGTGGAGTCTGGCAGGGAGAAGCCCACATTCACCCTCTTGACTACGCCCTCCGATTGAGGAGGGCGGGCTCAGCCCTCAGACGTGTGGTGGGGAGTTCAGCACCCAGAGGAGGAAGGGCAGAAACCAGCTTAACAGGCAGCGGGGGCTCAAGTGGAGGAGGAGACAGGTGCGCAGGCCTCCCTGCAAAGGGCAAAGGGCACTCTAGATGAAGCTGCTATGTGGGTAACTCTGCCTAGTTCTTGTGACTAAGGACTTTTCTCACGGTGCTGGGTACTGAGCCCAGGATCTCACACTTACTAGGCAAGTACTCTACCGCTGAGATACTCAAGTCCTAGAGATCTTAAAATGAAAATTTTTTAACCCGAGGTGCAGGTTCAAGCTGGGCATTCAGAGACAAGGGCGCTAAAGAAACAGAAGGGGAGGACGAGAAGGAAGCACAGAAAACGCAAACAGGGCAGAGGGGAGGGAAGGGAGGGCGGAAACCCAGAGCCGCTGCAGGCTCAATGCTTCACCTAAGCCGGGCCCTGGAATCTGCTTTGGGTCCGACCCTCCCCTTCAGGGTGCCCACTGGGCTCCTCCAGGGGAAGCGGACTCGCTCCTGGCTGCTCGGGCTGCTCGCTTACAAGGCGGCCGTCCACGTCTGGGCTCATTCCCGTTTACTTGCTGTCACTCCTCCCGGGAGTAGCCAAGAGCGCGTCCTCCTAACCAAACGTTTTAAAAGTAAAACCCAGAGGACAAAGCAAACCGCTTCCAGTTGTCTCATTCTTCCCTAAATGCCCCGCTCTACAAACAAACCCCAGTAGCTGCAACTCGCTACAGGGGAGAGGTGGCCGGCCAGCGCCAAGGAGCTCCGAACACCCAGTGTGGGAACGCCACAACTCTGCTAAACGGCCCGCGCTGAGCACCCTCGGCGGCAGCTCTGGCCCAGCCGAGAGCGCAGCCCAAGTGAAAACGCAGGGACAGAAGCAGCTGAATGCGGAGCCCAAATGAAAACACAGGGACAGAAGCAGCTGGCCGCTGGTCTGGTTAGTCTGGCAGGGGCGGGGCGGGGCGGGGCACGGCACCGGGTGCAGTA
Organism: Hystrix cristata; assembly: GCA_004026905.1. NCBI lineage: Eukaryota > Metazoa > Chordata > Mammalia > Rodentia > Hystricidae > Hystrix > Hystrix cristata. Next base: position 2,493 of record PVJO010012085.1, on the reverse strand, counting down.
CCCACAGCTCACCCCCGGGGGGAGCAACTAGGATCCAAACACAGGGGACCAGGCGCACAGGCAGAGGTGCAACTCAGCGGAGACGGAGACGCGGCCCTCTAGGCCCCTGCTTCCAGGCTCCACCCTAGTTAGCAGGAACCCGGCAGGACTCCCCGGAACTTCGTGAGGTTCCCCCCAAGCTGCTCAGGCCCCGGACTCCCTGCGGTAGGCAGGCGGCCTGCTCTTGCCTGCTCCCCCTAGTCCAGCAGCCTGGTCGCCTGGCACTCAGTGCTCTGAACACGTGTAATCAAACAGGTTCGTTGACAGGTAATTACAAGATACGACCCCCCCTTCTCCTCGGATAGAATACAGCAGCGGTCCCTCCGTGTCACCGGGCAAGATTGGGTCCAGGGCCGCCTCCTGCCCCCCACGCGCATCCATGGACACCAAAATCCTTGGATGCTCGAGTCTCCTACATAAAATGATGCAGTATTTGCATAGAGCCCATGCCCATCCGCCCACATACTTTAGATGACTTACAATGCCTATTACAATGTAAATACTATCTAAACAAATCATTATGCTGTGTTGCTTAGGAAATAGTGACAAGAAAAAGTCTGTATACGCACAGCACAGACGCGTTTTCGGGTTTTTGTTTTTTCTGACTTTTTCGTTTTGTTGAGACAGAGACTTGACTATGAAATATGGACCGAACTCAGGGCCTTGTGCTTGCCAGGTAAGTGCTCTACCACTTGAGGCTAAATCCCTAGCCCAGAGACTTGACTATGTAGTCCAGGCTGGCCTCCAACTCGTGGTGATCCTCCTGCCTTGGGCTCTCATGAGCTGGAACTACAGGTGTACACCACCATGCTTGGCCATTCAGAATATTTCCACAGAAGCAAATCATATGAAAATGGAGGTATTTTCTTATGGCTTAAAAAAGCTTACACCATTTTTTTGTTTTTAAGAAAACAATGAATTTTCACTATACTTTCACACTGTATAAGACCAGCTAACTTTATTTACCTTCATTTGTCTGTTTTGCTGTGCTGAGGATCAAATTCAGCACCTAAAGCATACTTGGCAAGGGCTCTACCAGTGAACCACACTCCCAGCCACAAAAATTAACTTCTGATGAATCTACTTGCACAAACAGTCACCTCACAATTGTATTTGCTGCTGCTTCGCTCCAAAGTTAAACAGAGCAAAGCACTGGTCTTCAGTTCCCTCTCAAGAAAAGAGGTTATGATTCACAGCCAGGGCAAATACTCTATTTGTGTACCACTAAGTCACGGCACTACCAGAAAAGGCAACTTGAAGGATATTACTGGGTTTGAATGTGGTTTTGATAAAAATTAACTATCACAGTGGCAGGGTCCACAGGCATGGTGAGTAAGGCAGTAGGACTACCAGCATGGAAAAGAGAAAAAGAAATTTAAGGAAAAATTTGGGATTAGAAGTTAAACTTTGTACTGCAGCCCAAGACCTGCATAAAATTAACTGTTGGATGTAATGCTGTCAGATGTTCAAAGTAGCAACTGAGAATTCCCATTTTGTTTTTGGGCAAAAGAATAGGAAAGGAGAAAGAAACAGCTGGGAGAAGGGAATCACCTCTGTCAGTGCCATCCAAAATCCTATATACACATTGAATATTTGTGACTGACATTTAAACATTACTTGTGCTATGACTTTTAATTAGAAAACAAGGACTAGCTCTTTGGACAAATTAGCCTCTGCAGGTGTCTCAAGACAAGGCCACTATGGACTCATGACATCTACAAACAAGGCAAAAAGAACTACACTTACGACAGGGAACTGAATCCAGATGTGTTATTCTCAGTTCTACCATCTCCCACAGACCCTTACAGAGAGTATGCCAAAGTATATTTATATCCCCTACTATAATAAAATCTCAGTTTTGTTACCTTAACAAGAGAACACATTAATTCTGAACCATGCTTTTTACTCCTACCTGATGTTTTGTGTTACGCTGAAAGTTTTCCTTTTTAGTTCAGTGAAAAGTAAATAAAGCCAACTTCAAAAGTAGTATTTTAATAAGTAAAAGGCATAAAAAGCTGTATTTCCTATCTGACTGGTTTTATTTCTTGACAGTCTTTAAAGGATGCATCAAGTAAGAGCCAAAAGAATAGTGCCTTTCTGAGTGTAACAAAAATGCAGTCTAAGACATTTGCTCTCACAGGCTCATGACAGCAGAGTACGGAACAGAGAAAAAGGGAGGAACAAATAAGAACCGAGCTGCTAAGCCTGCTGGTGAGCACAAGGAGAAGGACATAGAACTTTTCTTTTTTTTTTTTTTTATGTAAATCACCATTTTTATTCAGGTACAGTTTAGAAATTACATTGTTAGATAGCTATAATGCTCTGCTACTTATTGTCAAACTGTCATAATGCCTGGGACTGTTTTAAATTAAGGCATTAACAGAGCTTTTTAGAACTCAGACAAAAGTCCTAATTCTTACAATGTCCTAAGATTAGGTTTTCAGCCAATAATAT
>PVJO010012084.1:0-56960 GCA_004026905.1 Hystrix cristata | reverse complement strand
AGAGAGAGAGAGAGACCGACCCCCGTAATGGTAGGTCGGTGGGTAAACAGTGACATCTAGTGGCCATTGTAGTCACCAGCTGCACGTTCCTCCCATAAAACTATACAGGGAAAAACAAGGCTACAAAGCATGGATTTTGTTATTCGACAGATACTTACTAAATAACTAGACCATGCTGGGTTCCACGCTAGACATTTTATACCACCCTTCAAATCTGCAGAAAATTTCCCTCCCAAAACCAACCCCTAAAAAGAAAAACTGCTGGGTGTGGGGGTGCACACCTGTACTTTCAGCACTCAGGAGGCTGAGGCAGGAGGATCACCATGAATTCAAGGCCAGCCTGAACTACATAACGAGAGAGAGGGAAACTGAGACTTCAGAACCTCTCCCAAGAGCTCAAGGCGACCCAGCGAGTGGGTCAGGGGACCCTGGACAACACCTCCTCCCTCTATGCGGTCCTGGCTTGAGCTTGGCTGTGAGCAGAAGCTGCCCACAAAGGCAGAACGGTGGGTTCCCTGCTTTTCTAACTCTCTCCCAAACCTGAGTTGAGCCATTATCTTCACTTCTGCGGTGCACAAACTGTCACTCGCGTGGTCGGTGGACAGCTGGGTTTGGGGACAAAGTCTAGAAGGGCAGGAGACTTGGCTTCCGCCCGGTGGATGCAGCGACCAGGGGCCACCAGGCAAGCTGCTAATGGCAGGAAGACAGCTCTGCGTCCCCAGCCCACCCTGAGCGTGCAGTGGGATCTTCCCTTTCGAGTTTTTTTATTTCCTGCCCTAATCTCTATTAGGCCGCATGCCGGCCTTGAGTGTTGTGCACAGTCATGACTCAATAAACCCCGTTTCGCTCACTCTCGAGAACCCGGTCTGCACTCTGCGAAACTGGCCCCTTTATGGCCTTCTCGGATCCCACCCCCCACTTCAATCATTCAGTTATATCACAGTGCGCTGCGGTTCCCGGACGCTGTTCAAGAATCCAGTCTTGCAACAAACCTTACACGGTATTTCATTTTAAATCAAATTCTTCAAGTCTAAGAGTGCCTGGTTCAAACCTAAAATAACATCAACCATTCCAACACTGGATTCACTACTTCATCTGAAGCAGCAGCCACTTAGAAACAAAGCAAAATAATCTTCGTGCGGTTTTGTTTGTTTTAGTATAGACAGGCAGTATTTTTAATTTTTTTAATGGTACATTTTAGATATACATAATGATAACACGCATTATAGTGAGTTTGTACCTGTACGTGATGTATCTTGCTGCTTTCTTCCATGCCCCTCCCCTCCTTTCAACCCTGTCTCCCTCCTTATTTACAAAAGCTTTGCTTCCATTTTTCCTTCCGTTTTTTTCTCTTGTCTCTCCATTCCTTTCCCCCTCCCCCTCCCCGTCCCCCTCACCATTTGAACAATTTCTTCCCTTTCCCAATGACAGTCTTCGTTTTCTAAGTGAGGTTGTGGGGCTACATAACTGATCATCCCTTCTCACCACGCTGAGCCTGCATTCTTTACACCATGAAGGGATATTGTGCTTATCACCTTGGGAGACAGAGCAGACCACACAATATTCAATCTGTGTGACATTTAATTGCAGTATAACCTCACTATTAACTAAATGAGACATCTGTGAATTATTAAAAGCTTCATGTGAAAAATGATAAATGCTCAGGGCCAGGCATGGTGGCATATGCCTGTAATCCCAGCATTCAGGAGGCTGAGGCAGGAGTATCACCATGAGTTCAAGGCCAGCCTGGGCTACATAGTGAGTTCAAGACCAGCTTGAACTGCATAGTGAGACCTTGTATTGAAAAAATAAAAAATAAAAAAAAACTGTACTATGTCACTTTAGAAGCTATATTTTCAAGTAAAGCAAGCTGGGGCTTGCACAGTGGCACATGCCTGTATTCCCAGCTTTCTGGGAAGCTGAGAAAGGAGAACTACAAATCCAAGCCCAGTGTGGGCAACCTACTGAGACACTGCCTCAAAATAAAAAGTAAAAGGGCTGGGATGTAGCTCAGTGTGAAGACTCTGGGTTTGAACCCCAGTACTGCAAAAAAAAAAAAAAATTCTTTGGCAGAGAAGCATTAAAGATTCATGTTCTATATTATACATTCCAAAGTAAGGCATCCATGTGTATTCAGCTAAAAGTTAAAAAAAAAAAAAAGGGGGATTCTGTATTTAGCCAGTTAACCAAAAACTAGGTGTACTAGAATACAAAAGCCAGCAAGCCATTGCTGGGTATGTACACAAAGGAAACAAAATCAGTGTGTCAAAAAACACTTGTACTTCTGTGTTCGTCGTGGCTCTATTTATAAGAGCCAGGATGTGAAATCAACCTAAATGTCTACCAAAGGATTAACAGATAAAGAAAATGTGGTATACAGACACAATGGAATGCTATGCAGCCATAAAAAGCATGAAATCCTGTCATCTGTGATAACATAAAGGGGTTTGGAAGAGATGATGGTAAGTGAAATAAGCCACGTATATGGAATCTAAACTAGTTAATTCCCCAGCAGGTGAGAGTCAAAGGTTTAGGCAGAATGGCAAAAAGGAGGAAGGCAGATCTGGCAACCAATGCTACATTTGATAGAAAGAGTAAATGAGTTTGTTCTATGGCATGGCAGAGTAAATATAATGAACAATAATGCATTATAGACCTCAAAATTTGAGTGAAGAATTTGAACGTATTCACTATGAAGAAATGATAGACGTGTCGGGTGATACATATGCTCATTACCCTGAACTGATCACTACTCAATGAATACATAAATTAAAATAGCCCACATACTTCATAAATATGTACAAATACAATCATATTTGACTTCAGTTGGGCCATAGTTGAAAACAGATTGAAAATACATGAATCTCTAAGAATTTTAGGGAATCAAAATATTTCTACATTGTTATCCTTTATGAGCTCTCAAAAAAGATCACTAAAGAACAATCTTAAAACTGATATTTAAGGGTTGGGGATTTAGCTCAGTGGTGGAGGCCCTGAGTTCGATCCCCAGCACCCTCCCCCCCAGAAAAACTGGTATTTATCTTCTGGAAGAAAAAATACTCAACAGCCTGTCTTAGTTACTTTTCATGTTGCTGAGACAAAAGTTAAAGGAGAAAAGGTTTAGTTAGCTCACAGCTTGTAGAGATTTTAGTCCATAATCAGCTGGCTTCAAGAGACGAGTAGGGACCTGCTTTCTGTCCCTTATATCTTATCCAGGGTACCCGCCCTTTGCATCCCACTCTTGCACTTCAGGGCCGGCATCTTACTGGGACTGTGGTCTCCTAGCCAGACAGCTCCTAAGTGACTCTCAGGTGGGTGGTGTGTACCATGTGGATATGACAGATAAGGAGGAGATTCAAGTGCCAGGCAGGACAGTGTGAGAGATGTTGTCACGCTACATGGAACAGGGCACAGCTTGAAATGCATGAATTGTCTATTCCAAGAGATTTCCACTGAGTATTTCTGGAGCACCATTGACCCCAGGTAATGAACCACAGAGAGCAAAATTGCAGATAAAGAGAGAAAGCTGGGCTGTGGTCATCAAGTCCTGATGTCAGCTCACGGTATTATGTAGAGCAATTAGACAAGAGAAAGAAAAGATGCAGACAGGAGAGGGCAAAGTCAACTCATTCTTGCTTGCAGATGGTAGGATCCTATGCTTAGAAGACACTAAAGAGAGCTGGAGATTTAGCTCAGTGGTAGAGCGCTTGCCTAGCAAGCACAAAGCCCTGAGTTCGATCCCCAGCATGCACCCCCACACACGGAAAAAGAAGACAATAAAGACTCAGCACCCTTAAAAATAACACTAATGAGTCCTTGCCCTGCCCTCCCTGAGAGTCTTCAGCTCAACTCAGCCAAGTGAGCATCCTATGGCTGGCAGGGAGGACACAGGGCAGGAACACAAGGAGGGGACTTGCAGGAGTGTGTCCAGATCCTGGAAGACAAGGTGGAGCAAACAGACAAGGAGGACAGTTTACAAAAGGAGTCACAGTAGGTGAGGGCCAGCCCCGGGCAGGACATGGGAAACCAGCACTGTGCAGCGGGTCGCACAGGAACCCGGCACAGATCCCAAGTCCTGAAGGATATCAAGGAAACAGAGCGTCTCCGGCTGAATGACCAGAAGAAATCCCCAGGAATGAGAGCGATCACATGTCCCAGCAAGCTGTCCCTGGAGAAGGTGACCGCAGGCCATTCATTCACGACAGAGGACGGTTGCGTGGAACCTGGCTTGCACCGGGTCGGTGGGACCCTAGCACACTCTCACCTTTTCATTTCTGCTTTTGGATTATTTCCAAGCTGCTCAAGACATGAAAGTATTTGGACAGCAGACACGTTCTTGGAAGACTCCTTTCAAATTCCACACCACCACATCTTCCTGCGAGCTTTTCCATATTTCATCAAAAGCACTTGATGCCTGCTTGCAAAGTGTGAGCGCTCAGCCCAGACTGCAGCCTTTCCAAGTGTGGGAGGAGCGACCCAGAACTCAGGCTGAGGACACGCGCGAGGTCATCTGCAAAGGAGCCCAAGCGCAGTGTGGGTGCCGCAGTCACTATCTGTCATCCAGGACAAGCAAGACAAAAATCTTTGTCACTCTTGCCTGTTTTCTCAGCTAATGGACCAAAAACCCACAGAAATGCAGTAAAAATATCTCTCTAGTCAATGAAAAGGTATATTTTTTTTGGTAAGACTATCCAGAGATGTACAAGGAAATGAAGTGAAATGACCTACAGTGACCTTGATTTAAGAAAATAATAGTAGCACACTATTTTTTTTTTTAAGTAGCAAAGAAAATGAGTGGAGATAGGATGGATGGGTGAGATCACTGGCATTCACATTGCAGGAAATTCATTAGTGGAGCCATTCAGCTTTTTAATTATGAATGGGGTCTATTTAAGTCCCCAAATGGACCGCTGGTTTCCGGAGGAACAAGAGTTTCTGGGCTGAAAGTGTCAGGGGTCCTTTCCGGGACTTCTGCAGAGACCTGCACAGATGAGCCTTTGCACAGACCCGGGTCCCCTCCCAGCCACCTCCTCGGACATCCATCTGCTCCTGCTGAATTCTTTCAAGTGTCCCTGTGGTGTACACAGATACTTCCCGGGACTGTGCCAAAGGGTTAATGCTCAGGATTGTGAAATGTGCCATGAATTACTGTCCTGAGGATTGGAGAGAGTAAAGTGCTTCTAGGCTCTCTAATAAACCCAGGGAGTTAGGGAATATTCCTCCTTTTGCAAAAGAGAAGGGGGCCAAGAGATGGAGGGAAGCGGGAGGGAGGGAAGGGAAGGCGATCTGACAAGAATTAAGATATGTTATGTGCATGTACCAACTCCGCACCATGAACATAATCATTATGTACTGCAAACATGGCCTCAGTTAAAAAACAGAAGAAAAAAGAAGGGCAAAAGCCATGGTGGAGTCTCTCTAGCTTCCCAGGGAAGACAAGTCATCCAGAAAATGTGGCTTCCCTGTGCTTAGAGCCAAAGGCCTTGGTAGCCAAGCCTGTGATTTGTAATGTAAATATAGATTTACTAGAAATGTATAATCACAGAGACCCTGTCATCCCTAGAACAACCCCAGCAGCACCTATAACCTACTTGTTGATGGATAAAAACCCACAATTCCTCCAAATGACAAAATTCTACTTTTTCTTCCAAGTGCACTATTGTAACATTGCATTCTTTATAACCAACCAATGCCTTAAAATATGTTTCATTTTTTTTAAGTAACAGTACTGATACATGAATATTAAAAGAAATCTGTCCTTTCAGCAATCAACTCATACAGGAGCGAGATACATTCTCAGGAATTTTACATTTGTGTAAGAATGCCAATATGGGGGGGGTAGTTTGAGAAGGAAAATAAAGAAAGTGTTTTATATTTTTTCAAACTAAATATTTATTTTTTACTATCTAGCAAGAATAGCAATACTTTGATGAGTTTCAAGAAGATCTTAATTGCATACTCAGTGGAGAGGTGGGGGAGAGGCGGGGAGTGAGAATTTTTTTAATACATATGCTGTATACATTTATAATGATTGATGTACATTTTATTTTTAGACCTGGTTATGGTTTAAATCTAAAGGTCCCCCAAGAGCCTCATGCACTCACAGATGGAGCATTGGAAGGTGACTGGATGACGGCGGTTTAGAGCTGACTTGGGAGGCGGGGCCTGGTCAGAAGTGGCAGTCCTGGGGGTGTGGCCTAAAAGGGTGTATCTCCCTCCCCAGGTCCTCGCTTCTCTCTCTGCTTCCTGGTCATCTTGAGCATGGACTAAAAACATGCGCTAAAATAAACCTCTCCTGCTTTAAGTCATGAGGCTAGACATTGTGTCCCAGTGACCAGTCATTAAGACAGACCTTATATTCAAAGTCAATAAGGAAAAATAGGAAAATAAATGTAAAATACACTCATTGACAGGGATTATAAAGGTGTATGTACCAGCAAAGGCAAATATCCCAATAAATACTCAAGAGGATTCAAGTTGGACAAGGCTCAGAGCCGGAAAAGGGAAAGAATCTGAGTTTGAAGTCAACTGGTCACTTCCTCAGTCCAGGTCTCAGTTTCCACTTCTGTGAAATGACCAGAAAAGAGCCAGTAGTGGTAGTGGATGCCTGTAATGCCAGCACTCTGAGAGGCTGAGGCAGGAGTAGCCCCCCCCCCCCCGCCAGCCCCATGAATTTGAGGCCAGCCTGGGCTACATAGTGAGATTTTTGTCTCAAAAAAAAAGAAGAAGAAATGAAAAATAAATAATAAATTGAGCCTCTTGATTTTATAGCATGCATTGCAAGAGGATCTGCTATGGTGTGCGAGGGTCTTCACACTTCAATGCACATAAATTGAGTCTCAATGGAGGTCAGACCCTTATTAATTCACTTGACCAGGCTAGGAAAACTCTTGAAGAAAGGGTAGAAAAATAAAACATTTTCCTTCTATTCACTAATTAGGAATTATCAATATAATATATATCAGGAAAAGCAGACAGACCAAAGAAAAGTGTAGATCAATGCTTACCATGAATTAATATCCAAGCCTCTCACTGTTCTAATAGAATTGGTAAAAAGTAAGTTAAAATGCTTCTCAGGATTTTTTTTCTTTCTGCTACAATTCAGAAGTGGTAATAAAATCACAAGCAGGTGTCCGCTGTCTCGAGGAAGCCTTAAGCTTGGAATGGTTCCTATGTCATGGAATTAAATCACGGCACTGAGTTTCAAAGTGCTTATGTAATGTGATGTATTCTCAACAAAGACCCCAAAGAAATAAATATCCCAAGCCTTCCAGCCAAGGTTGACCTATCGATCGAGGAGGAGAGGGCGTTCTAAAGGGCAAAGCATTTTAAAAATTAACGCTACCCAGATGCACCTTAATGCTTTCAAGAAATGTCTTTGGCAGATGGGACGTCAATCTGAAGAACTAGAGAAAAAAATCAGTTCACCACAAGAAAAAAGAGAGGTGCTATTTGGAGAGCACACCATACCTTCCTATACTGTGGTCCTGCCTCAAAAGCAAGGGAGAAAGGAGGGACGGGGAGGGGAAGGAGGGAAGATCACAGAGTCCCTGTGGTCCTGACTTTGCGCAGTGTCCTTGAGCCTGGAGTGGCAAGGGAAAGCCAAAGTCACCATCTTCTGCAGCATTCACCCCATCTGTAAACACTCATGGGTCCTGCCATGGCTGACATTCACCCAGCACAGTCCGGTCCTCCATGACAGGGATAAAACCAGACTGTCTGGGCTGCACACCTGTAATCCCAGCACTCTGAGAGGCTGAGGCAGGATTCCAAGTTCAAGCCCAGTCCAGGGAACTCAGTGACATTAGCAAGACTCTGCCTCAAAATAAAAAGTGCTGTAATAGATATTCTATAAAAGGAGGATGGTGAACAGAGGAGAGGAGTACTAGAAGGAAAGAAGAGGAAAAGCAGAAAGGCAACAGGGGAGAGAGGGGAATGGGAAAATTTGGAAGATGATGAATGAACCTGCTGTAAATAGGGAGGGATGGTGCAAAGGGGAGGGGGGGAAGAGGGGGGAGAACCAAGATACATCATGTATAGGTACAGAATTAATGTAATGAATGTGACCATTGTATGTAGAATGTACCAATGCATGTTCTTGGTTTAAAATTAAAAAAAAAAAAGTGCTGGGGATGTAGCTTAGTGCAAAGGCTTTGGGTTCAATCCACAGTACCCAAATAAACAAAAACAGGCTGCCTCTGAGGTGCAATAGGAAAATACAGTGTCTAACTTTTTTTTAACTTATTGCAGTAAAGGACACATTGCCATGAATCCCCCTCAAAATCTTTCCCTTTACATTGAACACACTCATCCTAGCGTCCTTGCCACTTTCTGCAGCAGTTCTGGAGTCCTCTTTCCTGAGTGTCTTTAGCTGCGCTGTCCTGGTTGCCTCGATGTCCTGAATGAATTAAAAACATCTCCTTTTCATGGTCATTTTGACTTTGGGAAAGAGCCAGGAGTCACAAGGTGCCAGATCTGGTGAGTAAGGTGGGTAAACACACCGTAAAAACCTACCATGAAGTTTTTATGAGCCTACCTTTCTGCAGGAGAATTCACTGTATTTTTGATCACACCTCGTAAAGACACTCCAGAAAGATGACCCCAGAGCTGCTGCAAAAAGCGGCAAGAATGATAAGTCACTGGAGGAGTTGGGGCAAATATTACTAAGGGAATTTGTGGCAATGTGTCTTTACTGTAATACATTTTATTGGTATTTAAACATTCAGTTACTTTTTTATCACACTTCACAATTTCTTCCTCTTCACAAATCCACTAGTCACCGGTCTGCTGTCTCCCCCGGCCACAGATGACACTTTGGCTCATCAGGCATGTGTGGAGTGGCTGTGGTGCTAAGAAGTGCCCTCGCCTGTGACCTTCCAGACTGGCATATGCGCAGGACAACACGGCCAGAACTCTGATCCCTGAGAGTTTCACCCATCTTTCTTCTCCCTAAAAGCACGCATGGATTGCACACAGCTCTATCTCCGCCTCAGCTGAAACGCCACTTAAGCCACACCTCTGTGTCCTCGAGTCCAACCACCACGAACGGAAGACGCCCAACTTTCCCTTTGTGCCCCTCAGCTCCCTGCAGGCAGCCCCAGGACGAATTCTGACGGGTGAGCTCATCTCTCCTCCACCCAGCTAGAAACCTGAGAACTCTCAGCTCAGCACACAGCCAGACTCTGGGAACTCAGCTTCGGGCGCAGACAGCAGAGATAAAACCAGCCCTGGAGTCCAGAGCAGGTTCTCTGATCCCTCATTCACACAGTGCCCCCTTCAGGCTGTGAGCCTAATCCAGGGGAGCGCCTCACTGCTTGCTTTCATGTACTGATTCCAACCCAGAAAGAGGATGGATGGAACCCTTCATTTCAGTACTGTGCAATTGATGCTACAGAAGTAGCTGCTTGCGGCTCTACTGAAGGTCAGTCTTGCTAAGAAACGTCTGCGAGAATTCCAATTATTTCTGGTATGCTCACCCACTCTATAGAATATGCTACCCGTTTCTTCTCTCCTGGGCCAGCAGGTCAGAAATGCGCACCTGGTCTACGCTACCTTTGTGTGTGAGCAAAGGCGTTTGTATTCTCCCCTTTGCTTCTAATAACAGAAGCCGCATCTCTTCGAGAATCATTTTTACGTACTTCCCAGCAGAGCGAGAGCAGCCACAGGCGCTGTCTCTCGGCGGGACGGTCCTTCAACACACGGCCCGAGCCCAAGGCGCCAGGCCCACCGCTCCCACCGCTCTCCCGCCGCCCTGAGCCCGCGCTCAGCGCGGCCCTCCGGCGGGCAGCGCGCCCGCAGCTTCCCCGACAGCCAGCGCGGCAGGCCGCGCTCCAAGGTGGCGCCCTGCCGTCGGTGCCCGCTCCCGAGGGACGTGCGCACACTCACCGGCCGCCGCCTCCCTTCCCGCGGCGCGTCTCTCCCCGCAGGCCGCCGGGCCGCCGGTCGTCACTCGTCACCGTGCGTGCGGCTGCAGGCTCAGGCCGGCTCCGTCCCGCGCCAGTCGGGGGTCCGCCAGGTCGCCGAGATCCCTTTGGACTCTGCCGTGGGCTTCAGCTCTCACTTCAGATCCTTGCCTGGTCCTGGGAACCCACTTCCCTCCTTCTTGTCTTCCTCACATGGCCGCAGTCCAGCGTCCGGACAACAAACTCACAGAGGCCCGGACAACAAACTCACAGAGGCCTTTCTCTGCTGCTCGCTGCTCCGCCATTTTCCCGGAAGTCCTTGCTTGAACTTCCGGGCTAGGTCAGGCCACAGCTGGTTTTTGGGCAACAGAGGTTTGCTTCCGGAAGCCTGTCTACTCGGAAACCACCGTCCTCAGGGAGTTTGTTGCTTGAAATCTGCTGCCCAACACCTTCTAGGGACGGTGCCACCCCAGGTGTGGGGTGAGCTGAGGTGCGCACACGAGTGTCTCTTGGTAATAAACAAGCCACATCCTCCCAGGAAGCATTTCAATAGGACTTTGGCCCTAAAAACTGAACAGGCTGTTTCTTCAATGGTTGCTTTGTAGAAGACCATGCAGTAAACCACTTAACGACTACTTCCTAAAATCCACATAAGGAAAAATCTAGATAATAAAGGTCCAACTCTAGATCTGGTGCCGTCCACCCATGCACACCCCCACACCGGAGCTGCCCTTCCCTGGCTGCTTGCCGCAGGCCACCTCTGCCCCACTCCACAGAGCCAGTTACTGATGATGCCAACAGCACTCAGGACAGAGGCTGCAGCTGGCACCAAGTAATAGGGACAAGGAGAAGACCCGGCATCTCCCAAAGCTACCAGCCTGAGCTCTGTGTAGACGACTGTATTAGTTATTCCAGAATCAATGGTTTGCAAGAGAGCAGATTTATTACAGGACAAATCTGAGTTACAACATTCACACACAAGCCAAATGCAGGAAGAGTACAGAACATCTATCTATGCACTGGAGACCCAAAAGATCCAATCGAGGGCTAAGAGCCTACAGCAATGCCCCACGTACATCTGTGTCTACCCTAAAAGGCTGAAGAAATCTATACTTAGGGGCTGGGGATTTAGCTCAGTGGTTAGAGTGCTTGCCTTGCAAGCGCAAGGCCCTGAGTTCAATCCCCAGCACCAGAAAGAAAAAGAAAGAAATCTGTACAGGAACTAGGATACAATGCTCACAGTACAGATGAAGACCAGAGCTCCCCCTGAAGCAAACAACAGCCATCCCCAATGACAGCAACGCCTGGAGCTTCTTCTGGGACGAGAACAGCCAAGTTCCTTTCTAGAAAACCAGCTGCAACAGAGCCTCTCCTGGGAAACAGCCGGCTGCTGTCTTCTGCTCCCATTCTCCTTTATGTTGTTGGCAATAATCTTCAGGAAGATCCTCTACGCCCAGAACCACACCAACTCAGTTCAGCTGGGCGTTCCTGCTCAAGTTGACCACCATAATAAGCCCACAATGACCTCATTTCATCCTAATGAAGGCTTTGAGGTGGACAGTTGGTTGCTTCTGCCTTAGGGCGAGGAGAGTAGCGATTTTAAAAACACCATACAGTTATGTTCTATGTTCGTATCCCAGAAAGTCAGCTGTCTTGCTAACCCCAAAGCCTCCTCTCCACACTATGGAGAGCAGTCATTCCCCACCAGCCCAAGAAGGGATTTGTCAAATCCCTTCCACTCCCTGCAATCTGCAGTGGTGAAATGCACTTCCCACCTGGCCCAAGAGAAAGGTGAGCTGTGCCAGCCTTGCAAGAGAGACGGCTAGATGAAAGGGTGGAGAGGCGCAGGTCTAGCCTGATGTGGAGGCGTTTAGGTAAGAGGCGGAGACAGACAGGAGGGGGAACTGAGCCAGGGGGAGAGGGCAGAGCCATCCACAGCGACTGGACATGACGAGTGGGGCATTGACACTCTGAATGGTCACTAGTGAAGTGTGACAAAGCACCTGAAGCTGCACTGTCACACACGGAGAGCTAGGCAGGCTGTTCTGTCTTATTTATCGGCAGTCCTGAGGATTGAAGCCAGAGCCTTCACACTGAGCTACCTCCCCAGCCCCTTTTTATTTTTTATTTTCAGACAGGGTCTCCATAAGTCGCTAAATTGCCCAGGCTGGGCTCCACCTTGCAATCCTCCTGCCTCAGCCTCCCAGACTGCTGGGATTACAGACATGCAACACCACACCCAGCCTCTCTCTTCCTCTTCACACCTTTTATTTGCTGTTGTTCCTCTTAGGAAGTTATTTCCATAAACAGGCATGTGTTCAGGTGAGTTCCGGCCCATGGAATAAGATCTCTTAAAGGATGTGGACTCCGTCTGACCCAACGCCTAGCACAAGCCTGACTCGTCGGGAGGACTTAGTGGTTGTGCAGATGAACCAAATGAAAGAAGGTGTGTGCGTTATTCAGCAGGAAATCTGTGCCTTGATAACACAAACAACTCTCCTATTGATCAAACATTTAAATCAGAATAAAATCAACGGTGAAAGTTATTTCATCAGCCTGTATCCTCCTGCAGTTCAACAATCATTTTCAGATTTCCAGTTTTAGGGCACAGGGGCCCAGCACCTAAGTTTTGAAAGACACCCACACTTAGCACCAGAATGTGGGGGTCAGGGAAATCAAGTTCTGGCTATTCCCCGAGCTTCTGCAGCAATGGGAAAGGCAAATCAAATGCACGTATCAGGGAGCTGAAGAATGTTTTCTATGCTGAACGCTGGGATGAAACTCACGGATACAGCTCATCATGTTGAAGCAACAGAGAAAAACACACTGAAAAGAAGCAAAACAACATAAAACACAGCTAAAACTCATGAGCAATACGCAATTTATTTTCCCCTCACACCATATTGGAGCCTGGAGCAGAGCAATGTTATTATTTTATTATTTATAACAACTGGGACTTAGCCATAGGAGACTCAGCTAGGTATCTGGGTTTGAGGCTGTTTGTTTTCTGCTTTCATCATTAATCATTCCTGCACCCAAACGCTGCAGCTAAGGAAATACAGAGCCCGAACCCACAGTTGTTCTGAGCGCGGTCTCTGCTGAGTGGTGTGACACTACAGACAAGTAACACGGGCATCTCAGCCCTGCTGGGAAGTCACAGGTCATCTGATCCCGCCGTTATTTCCAACATGGCCAGAGGACAGCAGGATGGGGGGATGGTCTGCAACCAGGACAGGAGCCACTGTTTTGGTTCCCCCCGCAATGCACAGCTTTAGGAGAGTGATACAAACGCCCTGGTCTGTTTTCTCACTTGCAAAGCCATGAGGCCCTCCCTGCTCCACATCACAGGCTGCTTTGCTGATGGTGCCAACAGGAAGATGGGGACAGTGTGAGGAGACACCTTGTCCACTGTGCACCACTCCACAGAGACCTGCCAGGCCACTCAGCCCCACCCACACTGCTGGACCCTGTCGTGGGTGTCCCCCACAACACAGTGTTTCTCTGAAAGGGACACCCCAACATGACAGCCACAGCAGGCTGCTCAGACAGGATGCCGGGCCACTCCGACCTGAGATGTGTTAGAAATGTAAAACACACACCAGGTGCAGAGACTTACACACAAAGACACAAAAAGAACTGTCGAATGCCTCACTTTTGTTGTTGCTGCTGCTGCTGCCATTCTTATTTGGCAGTGCAGTGCACTGAGACAGGGTTCTCACACTGTTTATTTTTTATTTTGAGACAGGATCTTACTAAGTCATTAAATTGCCCACGCTGGACTGAATCTTGGGATTCTCCTGCCTCAACCTCCCAGAGTGCTGAGATTACAGGCCTGTGCCACCACACCCGGCTCATCTATATTTTTATACCAATTACACATGGGAATAATACCACTTTGGCACATGGGATTAAAGAAAAAAGATTACTAAAACATATATTATGAAGACTCACAGGCATGATTTTTGCTCTTATAAGTAATTAATAAAATCCTTTCACAGATAACACTGGATCTTTTTTTCTTTTCTGCTTGGCAATCATTTGCAAAGTAAAATGCTTTTACACCTTATTGTCATGTAGCTGGCTTCCTCTTTCCATGAGAACTTTCAAGTCGCAGAAAAATAAAACAATACAAGCCCATATGCATTCCAAGGGCAAAAAAATGAGGGAGAAATGGACACACACGATTTCAAATTTCTCTAGGGTTTCTGAATGGTCCCCACAAGGCTTAAAGATAAAGAACCACATTTCCTTCTTTTAAATGTTTACTAAAAAGAATACCACCAGGCAAAGGAATTGGAGCAATGGACTGAATAGGTAAATGTTTGTTCTTAGCTTTTGAGACGTCACCCTTGTGGGGCTTTCGTTTCATCTCAAACACAGTTTCCTGCTGTCAAGATGTCCGTGAGCAAGGTGGAAGCCCCGAGGCTGAAGAAAAGCTGAGGTCGAGTAGACAGAAAGGTGCTTGTGTGGATGTGCTGGTTTCCACTCGCAGGCCATCTGAAAGACACAGGAAAACGCATGACGGAAAATAGCTGCAAGCTGCGTGTGACCTGGCCACACGCCACCCCAAGTTCTCACGGGACCTGGCAAGTCTAGGCACTAGGTGCAACATCCCCAAGAGGTGACATTTTTAATTTTTTAAATTTATGTATTTATTAAATTAAAATGTATTTTACTCTAGTAAATGCTCAGTGTTTAATATCATTTGATTCATACAAGAGGTCGAATACTAGGGGGAGGGGGAAGAAGGGCAGGAGGAAAGAATAGTCAGGAAGTACTGTTAGCCAAGAATCAAAGGCACTAAGCATCTGAGCAGAACTTCCAGGTGGAATAATCTGCCCATCTTCTCTGATTTAGTAACAAAAAAGACAACATGAAATCCTGGTCACAGAAACATCCTTAGTGTCTCCCATGTACCCAACACTGTCCTAAGTGGTTTCTTTATATACAATATAAGCAGTTACCCTAACAGCCTGGTGAGTCAAGAATTATTGGGGCTGGGGATTTAGCTCAGTGGTTAGAGTGCTTCACTAGTGAGCACAAGGCCCTGAGTTCAATCCCCAGCACCAAAAAAAAAAAAAAAAGATTTATTATAACCCCAGTTTATGGGTGAATAAGCTGCGACACAGACCTAGTTTACCCGCTTATTAAGTGAAGAAGACAAAGTAGTGTGGTCTGACTGGAGACTCTATGCTTCTAAACACTAAAAATGTACTATTTCAACCTGGATCTTCTCTCCATCCCTGGCATCCCACGCATATACACACTTATGCATGCAAATGTAGGTATAAGGAAGGTATGCATGTTTTGTGTGTATATAATTTATATGTGTGTGTAATTTTACAAGATGCAGCATTTCACTTTTAAACAGGAAGAATGGAGTACAGATAACTACGCAGACATGGACCATGTTTAGAATGCCCAGGTCAAACTGGTTACCAGCTACGGGTGGATTACTAAGAAGGAAAGGTTTGACCCAGGTAGCAATAATACACTAAGCCTCACAAACCATATCCCTCCCCTTCCAGCTTCACAACCAGGCAATGCAGGAAGGAACTCCAGATTAAATTCATCTTAAGTGGTTTTTTAAACTTATGCCTGGCCATCAAAACATGAAATTTACAATCTTAACATTCTATTGGCCTACCTCTTCAGTGTTGTACGGGGAAAAAAAGTGTATCATTTTATTTTCATTTGTCTTGTGATCCCTTTCAGCTTCAGAAGGTTGCTCTTCACAACACAGTTGATATTCTGTTTTCATGGTTTGCATTAGTGTCCCTGAGTCATCCGTGTCTGAGTTCACTGTCCCAAGGATAAGAGCTCAGGGGTCTGAGGTTGCTCAGGAATTTGTTCCTGGGGTGGTTGTTCCAAGGATAATTGTCCAGCAGATTCTGGTGTCTCTGGTCTTTGTCCCTGGGATGTTTTTTCAGAGGACAATGACTCTGGAGAGTCTAGTCTCTGAGATCTTTGTTCTTGGGATGTTTTTTCAGAGGACAATGACTCAGGAGAGTCTGGTGTCTTGGGTCTTTGTCCCTGGGATGGTTTTTCAGAGGAAAACAATTCAGGAGATTCTGGTGTCTGGGGTCTTTGTTGCTGGGATGGTTTTTCAGAGGACAATGGCTCAGGAGAGGCTGGTGTCTGGGGTCTTTGTTGTTGGGATGGTTGTTCTGAAGGTGACTGTTTAGAAGATTCTGGTGTCTCAAGGCTTTGCTCTTCTTGTCTTGGTGATGTTTGTTCTTGTGTTTGCTGTTCTGCTGCTGTTTGTCTTTGGGCTTCTACTCCTACTGGATTTTCTCGTAGTACAGGTGTATCTTTCTCCTCTAGAATGTCATATTGTTCTTTTTCTTGTTTTCAGCAAACAAAATAAAACAAAATCACTGATAAACATAGTGGCCTACTACCCAACCGAACACATGATAAAAAGAGAAATGTCACTGCTGTATCAGTGACTGAGTACTGACTGTATCTAAAACTTTCACACTGTGTATGACAACATTCTTTTGAATCTGTTACCCCTTTGGCTCTCGTGGAGAAATATGATCTCAAAAAAAAAACAAAAACGTAAAATAGGATTGGGATAGTGACAGAGAAACTTGAGAGAAGCAGGAATAAACGGTGTGTGCCTGGATATTAACAGATACAATCCAATAATCATTTAAAAATTGAAAAGTCACAGGAAAACCTTGCTTTTTCTCTGAGTCCCTAAGATGGGGAAGGCACTTTTATTAAGATTAAAAAGGAAGAAATCAGAAGACAGAAGAACCCAGAACTGATGTTCTACAGAACAAACACCTAAAAGCAGAAAGCAACCTTCAGGGCTCAGGATGATACTCTGTGTGCCAAACCACAGGTACTAACACCAGCACCACCCCCTACCCAGGTAAGGGCCACTGAGTAGGGGAAATCCAAAGACTCTCCCAGACAGCTGTCACCTCCCACCTGGCCTTGCTGCCTGGGTCTCAGCTTCGCCATCAGGTGAAGGGAATGCTGTGAGCGTCCCTCATGCTCTCTGACCCTTCTCAGGCCCCCTGGCCATCCAGTGGCAAGTTAAAACGGCATTTGATCTCACCATCTCCCCGCTTTAACACTGCCTACAGGACAAAGACCCAAGTCCTCAGAATGACTATCTAGAACACGGTTTGGCAGAGCAGCTGACGCTGCACCTCACCGGAGCCCAGGCAAGATGGTGGCAGCGTCGCAACACCAAGGTCCCCGGTCACTGTGCAGAAAAGACAGACCTGGGGAAGCCCCAGCCCACGGCGCTCCTTCCGAGATCTTGGAGGAAACTCTGTCACTGGAGCCACTGAGATGCGCACTTGATATTCTGTATGCCATTCAGCCTCTCTCACAGACACAAGGACCTCAGGAGCTGATAGTGGTCCACTGTCACCCATCTGGGGTCCCTGGTTCATCTGCCCACCTCCGCTCTCCTGTCATGATCCTCCTGGCCAATGCCTGCCAGCCCTTCCCAGCTGCCCTCAGTAACATCGTCACCAGTCCTTGCAGCTTCCCCCCTCGCCCAGCAGGTCATTCTAGCATTGTACGTGTCCGAGTGCCCCATCACTTCCTCCCCTTCAGCACACCCACGTCAGACTTCTGCTCTGTGCACTCAGCCCCGATCCCAGCACCCATGAGTCCACAGACCACAGCAAAGCTGAGCCACAAGACCACATGCACCCTGACAGTGGGCACTGCCCTAGCCCAGGGGCACAGCACCACATGGGTCCTTGGTGTCCGAGGTATAGCTAATGATGTGTGAGTCCACCTCTCAGGCTAATCTGAGACACGTCCCCTTCACTTTCCAGGCTCGAGTTAAGTCTTCCTGGGAAAGGGGGGATAAAAATACAGATCTTCAGGAAGTACAGGGCAATGGTGGCGAGTGACCAAAGTGTAATGTGAAAAGGGAAAGTGGCACATACGGGGTGTATTTCTCTGTCGCATAAAAAGCTTCAACGGCGAAAGGGCAGCTATGGAAGAAATAAAGATCATCACATGTAACAGAGGATTCCCTGTCAAACAGGGGTGCAGGGACTGAGTGCTCTGGGGAGCTGAAACTGTCCCACAGGACGAGGTGACACCCCAGGAGGGGTACCAGCTGTCCCTGTCTCATCACTGCCTCGGCACCTCCTGCAGCCCCCACATCCCCACCTGAACCCCCTCCTGCACCCCTCCTTCCCCACAAGGAGTGAGCATCTGAACACAAGACCACAGGGACTGGGTCTCCCTCGTCTTCATTTCTTAAGCACCCAATTGCACATGGGAGAAACCCAGAGAACGTTTGATAAATGAAAAAATCTGGGACTAAAGTAAGACGGAACCTGCGCTGCCCTAGTGCCACATACACACAGCATTCCTAGAACTG
Organism: Hystrix cristata; assembly: GCA_004026905.1. Taxonomy (NCBI): domain Eukaryota; kingdom Metazoa; phylum Chordata; class Mammalia; order Rodentia; family Hystricidae; genus Hystrix; species Hystrix cristata. Next base: position 38,696 of record PVJO010012084.1, on the reverse strand, counting down.
TGTGAAATAGAACAAGCAAAAGTCAAAGCATTAAGATATTAAAACATATTCATACAAATGATATACTAATACGTAATACAAATTATATAAAACAGTAACATAATATTTGTGTTATGTTAATATATGTTAAAATGCAGCTTCAAAATTCCCAAGCTCCCTCGGCCTTTCAAATCTCCTCCCTGATGACTGTCCCTGTTGAGTTCCGTGAGTTTGGGCTGTTTTCTTTCGGGACTCGACACGGGCCTGACTGGCGTCCACCCTACCCGCAGTGCCCCCAGGATGCCCATGTTCCTCTGAGGCCTCCTGTTTGAAACCTCCTGAAATCACTAGTTTCGGGAGCTTTTTATTTCTGTTCCCTATCCAGTTGTTTATAAAATATCATAAGGGTAAGTGCAGTGAAACATTAAAATTGAACAATAAAAGACCTGTGCAAATGCAGCTATTGACCTGACAGATCATTTGCCACTGGTAAGTCAAAATATTCATTTGTCGGCTGCCCTAAAAATTGCCATACAAAACATGGATTAGAGGGTTCCATGTGTAGTTACAAGTGCGTACTTCATTCGAAACCAAAGAACCCTTGTGGGAGGGCACTGGGGATGGAGAGGTGGCTGGACGCCCAGGACGGGCCAGGAATAAAGTGGTCACACGTAACATTCCTAGTGGGTGACCACAGGTAGATAGAATAGACCCAGGGGAGCCACCATCAGGCCCAAGATGTCACACACCCATAAACAACTAGATGATACGTGCTCTTACCAGGAAGCGGAACCATTTTTTTTATTCTTGTTGAGGTTCTTGAGAGATGCTAAAAAAAAAGAAAAATCCAAACATTAATAAGTTGATCAAATGTTCACACACGGTGGGATATTCATGTAAGATCTATGACTAAAAGAATCGCTGGAATGGGACAATGGTGACTGGTTCAGAGAGAAATCAGGACCAATTGTTGGCCAAGTTAAAAATATAATCATGTTTTATTATGCACTAATCCAGGCCAACATGACTGCGATTTCTGAGATTCCAGGGCAACTGGGAACATATTGATCTTCCTACTTTTCTTCCTCACAGAGAAAAGTGAATTTTACTTGAGTTGGTTGTTTATGTATTTATTTCAGCTTCTTAGCAGGACACTGGTGGCAGGTGGTGGCATTTCCTTTGATACTCTTGCTATAGCAGGTCACAGGGTCTCTCCAGTTGGACTGCTGGGTAGAGTCCACAATCAGAACATGTAAATTTGCTGCATTTACGTAGCAGCTCCTTTTTTGGAAACCTCAACATTAAACAGCAAAGTCGAATATTTGCTCTAGAGTAAGAAAACTAAAACTAGAGTGTGTAACTCACACCAACACCTGCCAAGGTCAGCACCACTGAGGCACACAGAAGTGACACAAATAAATTCCACGACATTCTCCTGCAGATCCATGCCACTTCACATCCCATCAGATGGCCCTGGTTTGATTTCAGGGGTTGGGAAGAGTTTGCAGGTGTCTCTGCCCTGTCGCCAAGCCAGCTGAAGATACTGATTCCATTCTCTGTATCCCCAGGTACATCTGGGTGTCCACATGACCACCAGCAATGTGAGTGCAGAAATACTTCTGCTGATAAGCACTTCTGTGACACTGAACTCAGAAGCCACAAGCCAGACCAACACTGCCCTGAAGACCCTAACCAAAACTAGAAATTCCATTTGACCCCTCTAGGAATCTTTTTGAAACAGTTAAAGACATCATACTACAGTGATCCATGCAGAGCCACATTTATTGCTGCATAATTCATAATAGCTACACCTTAGAAGCAGCATGAATGTCCACCAACAGATGAATGGATAAAGAAAATGTGCTATTAATACATGATGGAATACTACTTGGCTATAAAGAAGGATGAATTTGAGACAGTTTAGGAAAATGGATTCATCTGGAAAATATAAAAATATTAAGTGAAGTAAATCAGACACACAATCTTAAATACCCTATGGTATCTCTCATTTGAGTAAGGCAAAATACAATAAAGAGCAAAATAAAGGACTGATAGAAGAAAACAGAGAGATAGACCTTTACAATGGGAAGGTGTCCCAGAGACCAAGGGTGGAAAAGAAGGAAGGGGAAGTAAAAAAACTTAAGATTTGTCATGTACAGGTACCAAAACCCACAGTGAATGTAAACATCACATGTCATAAACGTGAACTAAAAATAATAATAATAATAATAATAATAATAATGGGAAAAGGGATTGAAAGACAGAAGGAGGGAGGTGGGGAGGAGGGGATTAAAAAAGAATCAATCTGTGTTAGGTACATCCACCTACTCCACAAGATGGGTGTAAACTTCCCATACTGTGAACACATGCTCATAAAATAAAATTTAAAAAAATAAATACATGAATATAACAAATTTAAAAATAAATAGAACAAGCACTCAGAGTTTGGAAAGAAGGCGGGCTTTGATGACAGCCATGTGAGGTCAGAGGTCACGAAGGCCCAGATGTGGCCCACAGCTGGCAGCTGAGAAACTGCTCACTTCATCCACAAAAATCCAGTCACTCTGCACTGAATGCCAGTGTGGTCTGGATGCAAGCAGGGCGTGGATTCAACATTTGGTTTAAAACTTACATTTTTATTGGCACTTATTTCTGTGACTGCTGTACCACCTAGAAGCTGCAAGTTATGAATTAAGACATCAGGCTCAAATGTGTGGCAAGAAATCCACTGCTTGGGCTGGAAGTATGTGTAGTGGATGAGAATTCAGAAGGCCACGGTTTACACAGCATTGACGATTTAATGTGCTAGCTATTACATTACTGAGGCAACTGATTTCTCTGTGAGCTGGAACATCTTCAGTCAACCAGGACACACATTTACCGAGTCCGACAGAGAACTGCAGTTACAGCAGAAAGCAGCTTGTACATCTCTCCTGACCAACCAGGTCCTAATTCCCTGTCTGGCAACCATGACAGGTGTTTGTTCTTACAACATTTTTTATTTTCTGTATTCAAAAATTTTCATCATAGAAGAAGTTAGAAAACATATAGTGCTACGATTTATAATATCTGAGTCTTGGAAGCAGCCTATATGTACATCGACAGCTGAACAGATGAAGAAAATGTGGTATTTACACCGAGTGGAGTACTACTCTGCCGTAAAGAGGGATAAACCGGAGTCATTTGTAGGAAAATGGATACACCTTGAGACCATAACGTTAAGCGAAATGAAACAGACACATGGGCTTCAATATCGCATAGTTTTTCTTATATGAGAAACCCAAAGTATAAATAAAGAACAAAATAAAAGATAATAGGAAGTAGGGAGATCTTTTTCAAATAGAAATGGGAACAAGAGATAGAGAGAGGGAGAAGGGAAAGAAGGGAAAAGGGATAAAAAAAGAATTGAAGAAAAAATGAAAATAGTGTTTTTGCCGATGGGAAAAGAAACAAGAATTAGAGAAAGGAGGGAAGGATGGAGGGGACAAAAATAGAATTAAGATGTGCTACGTACACGTGCAAACTCCCCATGATAAATGTAATCATCATGTACAGTAAACATGCACTAATAAAAAAAGAAAAAGAGCAAAGCAAAATAAATGGAAACAAATCTAAATTTAAAGCTGCCACTTGCTATAATACACTATAACATAAATTAATTCCACTGATGGGGAACAGAAACAACCCTGACTTTATAAGCTTATGATCAACTCATAGATTGCTGTGTAAAAGCTGTATATATATATATATATTTTTAAAGCTGCATATGTTTTCCAGATTTTCAATACTATTCTTGGGCTGGGGATGTAGCTCAGCGATAGAGCACTTGCCTAGCCTGTGCAAGGTCCTGGGTTTGATCCCCAGTACCAGGGGGAAAAAATGATACATTATTTCAAAATGTCAGAAAAGAGTCACCAAGTCCTCCTTTCTTGTGAACACAGCTTCTCCAGGAGCTCCCTCCCCTTCCACAATTCCCTCTGCTGGGCTTGGGAGTGCCTAAGGGTTTAGATCTTTATCTCTTCTTCCCTCCAAAATCCTCAGCCTCTTTGAAGTTTCCAACATCAGACTCTACCCTGACATCTCTCCTGTGAGTAGCTACCTGCAAACTCCAGACTTCAGCCTCAGTCCCTGCCCACCTTGCCCTGGCTCCTCCCTCCCCACCCCCTCACGTTCCCCCAGGGTGTTTTTGGATGGCACAGTGGCTTCCAAGGAGTCTGGGGCTCACAACCTGCCCAGTTACCTTCAACCAAGCAACTCTCTTTTCTGTAACTGCTCTGCAGATTGGTGCCCCTCAAAATATCCCACTTGAGACAAAACAGATTCTGGTGCTTTTTATGACTTCTCATTTCAAAATAAAGCTGGACTGATAGGACAGCTGAACTTCCGGCGAGGTATTTTGTAGTATGTCCCCCTGATTCAGTGTAGCCGATATTTTCTCTGGAATGGATCGGAATTACAGATGTTGGGTAATAACATCCCAGAGACGGAGTGGCCAGAGGATACTGTACTACACCACATTACTTTACTCCTAGTGATAGGAGCTTGACCAATTGGGTACGTGGTGCTGGCCAGATTTTTCCACTAAGTGTGCTGAGGTTTACAAAGCCTGAAACCCAATGGTCTTGTCTCTACCTTTTAGTAAGGAAGGAGTCACACTATGTACGAATGTCAATGGGGCTACAACCCCTATCTCCACAAATCTAGTTCACAGCTACCTCTCTTCACCAACTAGGAACTCCAACAACTGGAGCAGCCCTCATCCAAAATGCTCAGGACCAGAACGGCTGGATTTCAGGTTCTTCAGATTTTGAGTATCCCGAGAAGGGAACACAAGTCTAAAGATAGCATTTACTTATGACTCATAGACACCTTGCACGCTCAGCCTGGGGGTGACCTGACACAGAATTTTTAGCACACCTGTGTTTGGATGGTGGCTCGTCACCTAAGGTCAGGTGTGCAATTTTCCACCTGTGGTGTCCTGTTGGAGCTCGAGAAGGTTCACACTTCAGAGCACTTGGGATTTCAGATTTTTGGATCAGAGATACTCAATCTGTATTCGCATATGATTAAGCCTCAAGATGAGAAGGAAACTAAGGAAGACAAGGAGTAAAGACTCCGTTGTGGTGACCTGGTGGCCTGGGAGGGTCATTGGTACCTGTCCTTCCTGGAGACCTGGCCTCAATGTGATTCTTTTGGCACAATCTTTCCTCTCCCTGACTTCCTAATTTATGGAAGAATCCAGAAATAGAAATAAAAATTTTCAAATGTCTTTAATCTCTGTTTTTATTGTGAACCACCTCAAATCCTCTGGCAATAGGACAAAAGGCTTTGTAAATATTCAAGACAGAGAGACCCAAGCCCCCTGGGTTGGTCTGGTGTCCTCTTATCACGTCCTTTAAAGAAAGGGAACACGCAGAGAAATTCAGCCAAATGACACTTGTACAAACCCTCACTGTGATGCCCTCAAAGTTAGGGATGCTGTGCGGAGACAGACCCCACCCCCTGGCAAGGAAACGCACTCTCATGGGAGTAAAACTTGCTCTTGAGTTATGTGGCTGTGGGAAAGCAGCCCACTTCTCTAAGCCTCTCCTGAACTCAACATAGAGTACTGACACTACCACCGGGGGAGTGAGCCTCACATGCAAATAAAAAGAAAAAAATATGAATAAGCCAGATGTGGTGGTGATCTGGTAATCCAGCAGTCTGGGAGGCTGAAACAGGAGGATTGCAAGCTTGAGCCAGCCTGGGCAATTTAGTGACTTAGCAAGACCCCGTCTCAAAGTGAAAAATAAAGGACTGGCAATGTAGCTCAGTGCAAAGGCCCTGGGTTCAATCCCCAGTACCATAAAGGAAAGGACGGGAAGGGAAGGGAGAAAGAAAGGGGAAAGAGCAGTTACAGAAAAGGAAATTGTTTTACTGAAGGTGACACGGGCAGGTTGCGAACCCCAGACTCCTTGGAAGACACTGTGTCATCCAGAAACACCTTGTGGGAATGGGGGGGGGGGGGGGAAGCCGGGGCAAGGCGGGCAGGGACTGAGGTACGGTCTGGAGTTCGCAGATAGCTACACACAGGAGGGACATCCGGTAGAGTCTGATGTTGGGAACTTCAAAGAGGCTGAAGATTTGGGAGGGAGTAAGAGACAAAGATCTAAAACCAACCATGTGGAGCAAGGAGGACCCTTAAGCACTCCCAAACCCAACAGGGGGCGCTGTGGAAGAGGGAAGGAGGAAAAGGAGGAGGAAGAATAGGAAGAAGAAAGAGGAGGAGGAGGAAAAGGACAGAGGTCAGAGGGCAGAAGCAAGAAAGGGAAGAAGGGGCCCTCGCCCGCACTGAGAGATACACAGACCTCCTCCACACCACACATCAGGCAGCAGAGCTGGAGAACACTCCTGCCGAACAGTGAAAGACGAAGGATCCCTTCCATCCGTGCGTGGCTCTACTTTCCAGTGCACCTGGAGACACTTTCCTCATTTACCATCACGATAGCACCATGTGACGTTACCTCCAGAGAAGACTGACCCACTTCAGACACACAGGGTGGGGACAGGGCAGGCGACAGAGACAGAACCCGGTCACCGCACCAGCCTCAGGAAACCAGCGAGGTTCATTACGGGGCCAGGCTCCTCTGATAAACATTTTGCTTCACGTCTGTCAATTTTCAAGTGTCTAAAAACAGTTGTTAAATAAGTACACGTCAGCATCCTCCTAGCAAACAGCTTCCCTGGTCCACTGGGAGGAGGACCATGTCTGTGCACCGTGTCTGTGGCCACCGGCAAGGCAGAGGAGATGGCCTCTCTGGCCACCGATGCAGGAAGCTGCTGTATAGACACAATCCATGCTATCATCTCCAAAAAATAATTTTTGCAAAACTGAAAGGGCACTGAAGATGATTTACCGTGGCAGACTGATGAGAGGCTCCTATATGTCACACACCACACAGCAAATGAGTCAGTTCTGCTCCCAAAGAGGGAAGAGCAACTTGAGAATCTCAGCAAGTTTCCGGTTAGTGGCACAAAAAAATGCTATATCTAAGGCAAAAGCAAGCGTAATAAACACTTTTCTCTTGCACTGCTGTTTCTGGCTTATTCCTTCTAAAGGCAAAGACTAGACTCAAACTCAACTCCCAGGCAAGTCACACTCAGAGTCCCCTGTGACCCCAAGCCCTGGGCCTGGCTTGGTCCCGAGCACTCTCCATTATCTAGTGCGGCCTCTGCATGTCACCAGCACAGATGGAGGACACAGAGGACAACGGAAAGAGCCACATGCAAGTGGGTTTCACAGATGTCACTCGAGTCGGAGCCAAAAGGGCGCGCGTGGGCCTCATCTTACCCATGAGGACGTGGGGCCCCTGCAGCCGGCCTGTGCTGACACAGCCCCTCCAGAGCAGGTCCAGGGCTACTACCAGGTCTTTGGGGTGCAGGGTCGGGGCTCGCTCTGCTCTGCACCACGTCGGCGTCCTAAGCATCGTTTTATGCCTAAGTAAGAGATCATAGAACATCACTGAGTGGATCTGCCAAAAAAAGTCAAAATAAAAAAAAACATAAACCCCTCTGATAAAAACACTCCGAGTTCACAGAATCAAAAGAAAGACCAATGGGGTAAGTGATCACCTAACCAAATGCCCAGGGCCACGACACAGATGCCCCTGGGGACAGAGGGGCTCAGCAGAGAAGTCAGCACTTGGAGCTTTGGGCCGACAGAGCGCTGTGCTCGTGCAGGGTACAGGAGGGTGTCTACCCAGGAGATCAGCTCCAGGGCTGTCCTCCCAAACTGAACCAGCGTCTAAGGCAGCTTCCCTGTAGAAAAAGCAGCTACGCCCTCTGGCTGCAGCGAGGACTCACAAGGGCTCCCAAGAGCCTCCTGATAAAAGAAATGGGTGGGCAGGGCTCCGGAAGGGGCAGGACTGGACACGGGCACTCAGAGGCTGAGGGCCGTGAGAGCCAGTGACTCTCTGTTCACTGTTCTCCCTCTCATGAAAATGGTGAAAAACATCAGGAGAAACGAGCAGAAGCTTTGTAGCAGAAAGTGAAGCTGTAGCTTTACTCCAAGACTTAAAAGGAGAATTGAAAAACTAAGCCACTGTGGTTCCTTCTGCCTGGAGCAGGCTGCTGTTGTGAGGTAATCAAGGCTGGCGAGCAGATGGAGAAGTCCCGGAGCCCAGAGTGGCTTTGGAACCAAACTTTCACCTGCTACTCATCCGACCTGGAGCGACGATCAAGAACAGATTGTCACAGAGCCGAGATAACGGGTGAGCATAAAAAAATGTGAAGAATTCACTTTTTAACAATTTCTTAGCTACCAGATTGGCTAAAATCATAGCATTAAAAAAAAAAAGACCTGATGAAGCCTTATGTAATCTGAATCCGGCTTGAAGAAGCTCTGCCTCCTAATCCTACCCATTCAGTGCACAAAGGAACTAAAAGGTAAGAAAAGCAGGCGTGACACTGTGCATATCTCAGCTTGTTACTATAACCTGGCCATGAAACACTTGGAAGCCCAGCAAATTAAAACCACAGTGGAAAAAAACCTGGTCTTTTTTTTCCCCCCATTTCTTTTATCTTGCCCTTTTGACTAACCCCTCTGCCTCCTAATTCCCCAAAACAAAAATAACTGCAATAAAACAAAGCCAAAAATTTTCCCAGTGAGCTAAAGAAAACTTATTACTGCCCTGAATTAAGCTTCGGAGATTTAAAATTGCTCCCTTCTTCCCCCAAAACAGAAAATTTCACGTTCTCACAGCACCTATGAAAGGCCACTGTGGTCTGCAAACAAGAGCTGGAACTGGTGGGAATCTCAGGACTCTCAGCAGCTGCCTGTATAGCACAGACAGAGCTGGTGGCTTCTAAGAGCCAGAAACATGCAACAAGAAGGTGGCAGTTTTAAGGAAATTGTGGAATGGGTTCGTTCCCTCCTCCCAGATAAATCCTTGACCGGGTCACAGTTTCTGGCAACTTCAGGTTGGCTGATGAACTTCAGCAGACCCACGTAATGTGCATGAATGCCCGAGGCCTTGACGGCTGTAGTTAAACTAAGAGCTGTGGGTGCTAAGAGCAGAGAGCTGGAGCTCTCAGAAAGGGGCTGCAGGGCTCATCAAGCAGCCTGACACCATGGTAGACCCAGAGGGGACCACGCTGGCCAGCCACCACAGGAGGGACAAGAGGTGGATTCGCCTGGACTTCCGCAGGGTGTCCTTTGTCCTGTCACCCGGGACAAAGCAGGTTATCCTTTCTCCTCTGCAAAATGCAAGTGATGATCTGCAGAAGTTGTTATCACGAAAGTAAAAGCCAAAAGTAAATGGCTATGAAGGCATTTTATCACCTATGCATGTCTTTAAATCATTACTGGCACAGCTGTTTCAGTATATGTTTTCTTTAGGCTTCAGAAACTGATGGAGAGTGGACTGTGAAGACTGAGATAAGGGCTGAGGATGGGCAGGAAGGGAAGAAAGGGAAGACGGCAGAGCGTTAGCCCAGGGCTATTCCTCCCGGCGGCACAGGGTCGCCTGCAGACACCCCTCAATTAAAAACCACATAACAGGAAGCAAGGGAGGTGATAACCAAAACCCAATTCCAAAACTGAATCAACTCTTTGTGAGACTTACGTGTGCTGCCCGATGGGTCTTTTTCTGGTCACCAGGTGGCGCTCTGGAGCGCAGAGGTACTTCTCCAAAGGGATGCCAATCACACCTTCGTATTTTAATATCTGGGGCATCCACTTTATAAACCTCTTTTCTTGAAAACAAAAAAAAGCTTCTCTGATAATCTTGTTGGTATTCATCACACAGGAGGGTGAACTTTCTCTTACATTACCAGGGGAAGTAGAAAACCAAAGGCAAACACCAGCCAGTGAGCGTTCAATTCTATTTCCCCACATTCGGAGGAAAGAGTTCAACTACTGATGGGTGGAATAACAACAATTATAATAAAATTATGAAACAAAAACCCAAAACATAATACTGTGTCAGGTAATGTCTCCAGTAAGCCTGCGTCCCTCGATCTGCCTTCTTCTCTCAGGCCACACAACGGTGAGACTACGAAAGGTCATCAAGAGTCCTGCCTGTCTCCTTGGCCCCTGAAGAAACTGTACCCCAGTCCTCCTGGCACAAATTCTATCTCCACTGCACACAGAGCCCCTGCCCTGCCTGCCTCTCAGTGCCCAAGACTCAAGTACTCTCTGCTCCCACTGACGAACTTCCAGCGCTTCTTATGATCTCCTCCTCCAAGGTTCCCCTCAGGTTAGCCCACGCTTGTTCTGACCGTGTGCAAACACTAAACAAAGTCAGCAAGGCAATACAATCCTTGCTCATGAACAGGGAACACTTCCAAAAGTCTTTACACTCTTACAAAGCACCTTCCCAAGCATGATTAGCCATGAAGAGTAGGAACCTGATATAGGGCAGTATTAAAGGAGAGCATGCTTGGGGTTCCTTACTCTTCATGGCTGAGACATCACACCAGAAAGTCACACACATGAAAAGAAAAACTTTGCTCAATTGCTTTTTAAACTATGAATGCAAAAAAAAAAAAGACTCTCAGTAAAGTTATAAAGAAATTCAGGAAAGGAATTTATAACTCAGTGACATTACTACGGAGTTTAGGGTGGGCACAGAGGGCGGGCTGGGCATGAAGTAAGAACTTTTCTCTACAAAGTATTCTCGGAATATTTTAACTAATCCAAGAGACACATTTAAGCTGCTGTATATGAGCTGTTAATGGTAGGATCTTTATGTATTCTCATCTGTGGCTGGATTACTACGCAGTATATACATTTCTATGTCTTCAACATCTACATGACATACCTTTTTTCTTTGTGTTGTGTCTTAAGGGAAACATTTTCTTAAAAGACACTCGTGAACTGTCTCCCTGAAACAGAAACCAGCAGTGTTAGCAGCTGATACGTTAGCCCTGGACCACAGACCAGAACTTTCAGCTACAAGTGGGGGCTGGTGTGAGATCCGCCGTGAGCACCGTGCACCAAAGCTGTCGACGAACACCGCAAAGACTTGCCACACACAGAACCAGGGCTGGAAGGTCTCTGTTCTCCTGGCCACAGCAAGGGTCAGCCTTACTCCGGTCTGGGGCCAGACAAGACACACGAAGCCAGCCAGGTCACTACTGTCTAGACTTGATTTAGGTTAGTTTGGCAAACCCAATTGCAGAGACCAAGACCTAGGCATCTCGATCACACTGACTCCTACTGGTCACACCACTAACAACCCCCCCTCCCAACATGGTCGATAGCAACAACAATCCTGCCTCAGTTTGGAAGGCAAAAAACCAGAGAGAGAACCACCCTCCACAGGAACAAATAAAAAGCCAAATAATCTGCAAAATTATAACCTTGAACCCAACAGACAGGCGAGAGAGGTCACAAAGCAACTGAGAAGCCTGAAGTCAGACCTCTCTCGAGAGATGCAGGGCAGGAGGCTGGCTTCCGGGGTAGGGGCGTGAGAAGATCCCCACCAGGCGTTCTGGGGAGTATGGGCAAGCTGGAGACAGACCCAAGGACACAGTGCATCCTCCTCGGAGGACACTCTGAGCTGCTAAGAGGAGAAGAGCGTAGCCTGCCACACGGGACACTGCTGAAGACCCACCGCGTGCTGAGAAGAGAACAGAATTAAGCCCTCTTCCTCCAGGGCAGGGACAAGGAGCAGCTCTGGGGGCAGGCCACAGCCAGCCCCTACTATTGGGGAGCAGGCAGACTGCTGGGAAACCCTCACTCCAAGATGTAGCTACACAGCCCACCACAATGACCACTGAAAAATAAAGAGCGTCCACCACCCACCCACAAGTAGGAGGCCAAGAGATGGAGGGAGAGAGGAGGAGAGAGAAAGAGGGGGGGGAAAGGGATTAAGATGTGTCAGGTACATGTACTGACTCCCCACAAGGAATGTAATCATTATGTACTGCAGACATGTATAAATAAGAAAACATTTACTACACTGTCATAATTTCAATGAAATTATTTTTAAATTTCTCTACCAGAGATGAATAACGATGATTCTCAGACTCTTCCTGAATGCTCAGCATTGTTTCCAAACCATCTTATTTACTCCTCACAACAGGTCTATGGGGTCCCCTTACCCACACAGTGGAAATGAGGAAGCCACCACCTGGAAAGGGTCCCACACCACCTCCAACAGGACCTACAGTCCAGCATGGGCACAGTGCTTGAAGACCTCCTACTGAAAATGAACTGCTTTGTGCTACCAATGGGCTCCTATTCTCCAGCCTAGTCTAATGCACTGCTGATCTGTGGACGCCAAGCCATCTGCAGCACCATCCGGGAGTTTGGAATGGTCCAAACCATGCTCCCATTAACACTAAGACTCATCATTCTTCCTGCAACTGACAATGTAAAGACAGCAGAAAATCCTGCAGATGCCCAGGGACAAACCAAACTGGACATCCAAACTAACTGTCACTGGATTCCCCACTAAAGTTTTGGAAAAAGGAGGGTCACTTAAAATGTGATCGAGATAAAAATTATCACTGTTATAAAATATTGACCTTGGGTCCATGTCCCTTGAAAATTCTGTGGAAGGAATCATGTAGCATCCATGAAGTGCTTCTGCTCCACATCACAATACTGTGATCAGCTCATGGATGTGCTTGATGTGCGTGCTGAGCTAGCCAGTTGGTTCATGGATCTGTGTTGTATTAGTCAGCATTCCGGGGCTGGACAAAATACCCCACACTCACAACTTGGAGGAGAAGTTTGATTTGGTTCATAGCTTCAAGGGTTCAGTCCATGGTTGGCTGGCTCCAAGACAGAAACATCATGGTGGAAGGGCATGGTGGAGCAAAGATGCTTGGTTCATGGTGGCCAGGAAACAGAGAAGGGAAACAGTGACAGACAGCACACTGTACACTACCCTGTGGCCACACCTCCATGACACACCATGACACACCCAGAACACCACCGTTCTCCTGGGTGGATTCCAAGCCAATCAAGTTCACAATAGAGATTAACCATCCCAACTTCTGTCCTGGAGTGCGGGAGTAACAAACTATATGTATTTATTCCTGGCCACCTGGAAGACATTTATTTGAACAAAGTGAGGCTACAAGGGTAAGGAAAACACCCAAGTGTTCAGGCTTCAATAATAAAATGTGGACATTCAAAACAGATCAGAATCTGTAATACATGAACATGTATTTGATAGCTTCCCAAAACTAAAAGTCTTTTCTAAAGATATTGGTGGAAATATTAATGCATGTGACTTTTCAATATTATATAATAGAACGTGTTAATATTTGCATAGCCTGGTATTTTCCAAATGTCTAATGCATCATGATGCAAAATCACGCATGGGTAAAATACCATTCAAAGTACAAGGAATAATAAAATGCATTAATGTAATAAAGAATAAAACTTCACAGATATAGCTTCTGATTCAGACTGCAACTAATCATTAAGGAACAATCTTTGTCAAGTTTTAGTGTAATACCGAAGAATTTCTAATGGTCCAAAAAAACTATTAAAACATATTTCTCTTGTGTAAGCACTATTTGTATGAGGCTGGATTTTCTTCAGCTACTTTAACCAAAGGAGCAGCTAGCAACAAATCAATTTAGAAGGAAACATGAGAACTGGCTGCTTTCTATTGGCCAAAGAGATTTGTTCAAATGTAAAACAATACCTCTCTACTCACAGAATGATGGTTTCTTGGGAAAATAAAATTATTTTTCATGAAAATAGTTATTTATAATATCATAATTGATTTATTATAATTATTTTTAAATGAATCAGTGAATAAATCTTGCTAAATTTCTCATTTTTCATTCCAAATGTAGCAACTCTTGGTAGATTAATCTCAGAAGCAGCCTATATGTTCATCGACTGATGAATGGATAAAGGAAATGTATTTATATATAATGGAGTACTACTCTGCCATAAAGAAGGATAAACTTGAGTCATTTGTGGGAAAATGGGTTCTCCTCAAGACTATAATAGTTGAAACAAATCAGACACACAAGCTTAAATATTGCATCACTTCTCTTATATGAAAAATCCAAAGTATAAATAAAGAACAAAATAAAAGATAGATAATAAGAAAAAGGGAGCTAGATTTTTTGCAAAAGGAAAGTGGAACCAGAGATGGCGGGAGGGAGCTAAAAGGGAAGGGGAAGGGGACATAAAAAGAATTAAAAGGTGTTATATACAGGTACCAACTCCTCACAATGAATGTAATCATTTTGTACTGCAAACATGGGCTAATAAAAATTTTTAAATAAATTTTAAAAAACAAAAACTGGAAGTCTTTGGGGTTCTCAATAATATTTACACGCATAAGGGAATCCTTAGAATAATTCTGAGGACCACTGCTCTAAATTCTATCAAAATTTAATAGACTGCACTACAGGACACATCAGGTATGGACAGGAAACAGGCGCCGCCTGCACAGGCCTTTGCTCCAACAACAGCGTTGCGAGTCTGTTCCCAGTCCCTACTTGCAGCTCAGACTTCCAAGGCCTAAAATAAATGCTGCTACAAACTTCCAAGCTCATCAGGTTCAGGGAGACTCTCCAAACTCGGATTTTCTTCTTTCTTTTGGGAAAAAAAGAAATCATCAGCTTTACCTATTTAGCAGTTTTGCGGCTTTAATATTTCAAATCTGAGTTCCATTTTTAATTGCCTATCAGTATACATCCCCAAAAGAATGGGAGCGGCGTGCATCAAATACACTCTGCTCCCCCTCGCTGACCTGCCAGCCGCCCGCACCTGCTGCCTCTCTGCTCGCCTTTGGACTCTCAGGAAAGCAGCGATTGGTAGAACAGGCAACCAGGTCCGCATCTGACGGTGTCTAACTGCATCTGAACCTAGCAGGGAGCCTCATGCACCTCAGAGGCTCCAAGCACAAAAGCCGCCAGCCCCGGAGACCTGGAGTTGACCCAAAGCCCTTCTATTGTGATAGGAAAATTAACAAAAAGTGTTACAATCACAATGTCGAGATCAACAAAGAGATGCTTCCATTTGCTCCCTGCCTTGTGAGCGGACTGAGAAGACACTGCTACTGGCTCAGGAGTTTCAGACCTCAGGAACCCTGGAGGACAAGGAGCCGTTACCTGCCCGCCCATCAGCTGCAGGCGCGTGGTCAGCGTGGTACGGGGGTGGCCAGCAGTGGGAAGGCCTTGCAGACGGCTGACCGACTGCAGAAACACTTCCTCCTAACCCCAAGCACGCCTACGCCGGAGGACTCTGCATGCATTCTGTGCCCGCAGTGTTTACCAACTCATCTCCTCGTATTAAAAACCCAAGGTATAAATAAATCAGACAGCAAAATAAAAGAGATATAACAGGAAACGGGGAGATCGAGATTTCACAAAAGGGAAGGGGACAAGGAGACAGAGGAGTGGGGAGGGAGGAGAGGAGAAGGGACGAAAAGGATTAAAATGTGTTACACGCCTGTACCAACTCCTCACGAGGAATGCGATCACTATATACTGTAAACATGGACTCATTAAAAAATGTTTTTAAATCAAAGAAAAAGATGATCGTTGTGCCACCACCCTTAAAAAGCCTGTTTCACATTACGAAAAAAAAATATTTATAAATTTGTGACATGTATTTTTTTTTTTGTGGGGGTTAGTAGGGATCAAACTCAGGGCCTTTTGCTTGCTAGGCAAAAGCTCTACCACTTGAACTAAATCCCCAGCCCTTGACATGTATTCTTGAATGCAATTTTTTTAATATACTACAGCTTTTTTAAAAATCTGCCCTTTTCTACTCATTTTATGAGCAGAAAATGGGAACTTTACTTATAAAACCTTCCTTTTTTTTTTTTTTTTTTGGTGCTGGGGATCGAACTCAGGGCCTTGCGCTTGTGAGGCAAGCACTCTAGCCACTGAGCTAAATCCCCAGCCCCTCCCCTTTTTTTTTTGAGAGACAGGGTCT
The DNA here is from genome assembly GCA_004026905.1 of Hystrix cristata. Classification (NCBI taxonomy): domain Eukaryota; kingdom Metazoa; phylum Chordata; class Mammalia; order Rodentia; family Hystricidae; genus Hystrix; species Hystrix cristata. The sequence goes on along the minus strand of PVJO010012084.1, from coordinate 22,819 downwards.
CACTATGGAGTTCAGACTGGCCTCAAACTCACTTCGTAGCCCAGGTTGGCCTCAAACTCATAACAATCCTCCTGCATCAGCCTCCCAAGTGCTGGGATTACAGGCATGTGCCATCATGCCTAGCAATTTTTTTGTTGGTTTTTTTTCTTTTGTATTTATAAAACTCTTGCACCACTATAGGTGCTTCTCCTTCATATAAGAATGCCAACAACCATGAAGATAAATAAATAAGAACCAAACACATGGACATAACAAAGCCTTGTGGACAATGGGAAAAGCAAACTCGGCTGGAAGTCACAGCTCCTGCTCTGTCTCATCTCTGCTTTCCCTGGGGGAGAAGCCACCAGGTTCAGGACACGTCGGGAGAAGAAACAGCTTCCTGCACCCTTCGTTTGTCAAATCCAGGTGTCAGGAACTTTGAGCACCTTTCCAAGTCCAGTTTCTGATTTTCTTTCCTCTAAACTATGCATGGGAGAGGATATTTTTTTCCTCCCAAATATGGCTGTCAATTTAAGGCAATGAGGTAATAAATTCACCTAAAAGCACAGTCACTGAGTGTGGCAGAGGCAGCCAACAAAGATTTCTCATTAGGCCTTCCCACAAACGAAAATGAAAAATGCTACTTTTCATGTCAAAAAGTTTTATTTATAACCATGTCTAAGTCCACACAAACCTGGTACATGTTTTTCTTACAATTAAAAGCAAGTTGGGGTTGGGGATTTAACTCAAGTGGTAGAGCGCTTGCCTGGCAAGCACAAGGGCCTGAGTTCAATCCTCAGCAACAACAAAAAAAAGAAGTCAGGTACTCACTTCAGCAGCACAAATACTAAAAGTGAGTCATACATTTTAAAAGTTATAGATCACAACTCTGCAACTTATGTAGAAAGGGACAGGAATGCAGATTATAGACTTTCTTCCTGCAATGGTCCGTGGGTCAGGTGGCCACATTCTAATAAAAATCTATCTCCTCGCAGCCACGTAAGTGCGGTGAGATGATCCCATCTCCAGAAAAGTCCTGCATCATGGCAGCCCATGTGCCAAGGGCTAGCCCACAGCTCAGAGAGGACGAGCAAGCTGAACTGAAGTGACTGTTCGCGTTTTTCTCCGTGGCTTACTCCTGCACGTTAGGCTTTCCAAGTTGGGCATAAAGTTGTACAAAATACTGACATCTATTCTCATGCCGCAGGACATAACTATGCTAACACTAGGAGTTTGTTCACACCCAGGTGGGCTAGTACACACCTGTAATCCCAGCACTCTGGGAGGCTGAGGCAAGAGGATCACGAGTTTGAGTCCAGCCTGGGCAACTTAGTGACTTATAGAGACCCTGTCTCAAAATTTTAAAAAATAAAAAATTTAAAAGGCTGGAGATGGTAGCCCCGTGCAAAGGCCCCCGGTTCAATCCCTATTACTGGGGGGAAAGGTCTTCTCAGAGCCAAATCCTACTGACCTCCTATCAGCTACTTCTCCAGACCAGACCAGACTAGAGCCATTTCTAAAATGGCCATGAATACAACAAAACTGTCCTCATGAAGCCACCATATGAAAAAACCAATTGGTTCACCCCTGTCCACTCCACGACACAACTCAATACCTGTGTTCTAAAAGCAATGAGCAATGTGCTGGAGATGAAGCATCCTTTCCACTTTAAAGTATAAAGAAAACAAATTCCTCTTTTTACTTGACGCCAACTGGCTCTCCTATATACAACAGAATCAAGTTTTATTTTTCTGTAAAAGTTGCATTGCTTAATATTTAATTCACTGTGACCCTACTTAGCATTATTGATGACTCACACTTTTTAGACTCTAGTATCGATCAACATTGACCCCATCTCTGAGAGAAGCAATAAAATACTTCGCTGCGATGACAGAATAATATCAAGATAATAAAGAACAAAAATAGGAAAGAGAATTGGCAAGCAATGAATTTTAAAAATCAATTCAAGAATCAATGTCATTTTCATTTTGTCACAAAAATCTGAAAAGAGAGACAATACTAGATCCAAAGGATCCCGGTCTTATTGGCATTTCTGGCATGTTAAGTAGATGGAAATTCTCTGCCGGTCGAGGTAACACACACGAGGACAAGAGTAAATCACTCTTATGGATCTCCAATAATTTTGTTTCAGTTTGATGCCTGAGTAGCGTTCTCATCATAGTTGTGGGTGAAGGAGAATGTCTAATATTCTGAACATAGCATTTAGTAAGCCTGTTAAATCATTAGGTGTTATTTATGCTAATTGATCTGTCACTAATTTTATTTCTAAAAGGTCACACTGTTTGGTGGCTGGCGTTACACCGAGTAGCATATCAACTACGCGTTTTGGTTCTTGTTGGTTTGTTTGCTTGTTGGCTGGTTGGTTGGCTGGTTGGTTGGTTGGTTTTGCCTGCCCTGGTCTCAGGCTTGCTGGGAAAATCCTGAATGAGGTCCCATGTTTCTAAACTTCAGCGGTGCCCGAAGCATGAGCGACATCCACATCCAGGTTGGCCACACCCAGCTCCTTCAAACCCTACACCAGGCTGCTAAGATTTCAATCTCCAAGCAGTTTCTAGGCACAGTATGATTCCAGGCAGTCACAATAACAAGAAATTAAAAAGGTAGGGAGGGAAGGAGGAGAGAAGGAAGAGAAAGGAAGGGGATGGGGAAGGGGAGCGGAAGAGAGGGGAGGGGAGAGAATTTAGCTGGCAGGTAAATATGAGAACGGGGTTTTCTTCAGGAGAAATTGGGGCCCAGCATGCCAATCGTAGCAGGAAAAGACTGCAGGCACCCGCAGAGCAAGGCAGGCACCGCTGCGACTTCCGGCCAGCTCCCTCCTCCACGGCCCTGCGCTACTCCCAGGGCTTTGCTAGGCAAGAGGTAAATGATCAACCGGCCAAGCACACTACTACCGCAGTGCAGAGAGACCCAGATCTCCCGCTTCCCTGCCAGGCCATTCTCTGGTCGTGTTTCTTTTCTAAAGACCTCAACTTATAATCACCCAGGTTTCACCGGCACGAGGGCCACCTCCTTATACACAGTTTACAGATCTCCCAAGGAAGGAACGGAATCACAAGCACAAGTCTCTTGCCAGGGTTTTGACTCTTGGTAATTTTTTCTCATTTCTCCATTACACTAAAATACAGACACCTCGAAAGCAGACAAAATCTGCTTTTTTTCCACCCTGCCGAACACTTGATGCTCAAAAAGCTTGGGTGTTCCCTCCAACGCACACTTGAAGGACTTTGCCTTAACATAGACACAGGGCTGTTGCAAAGCTTATAAACTGTGCCACTTCATAAACAGATGCCTATAAGTACCAAAGATCCGATTTAGGTACTTTTGTTTATGGCTAGCACACTTATTTTTAATTAAAATCCTACTTGATATTGAAGCCTTTTTTGCCGGGACTGCTAGGGATCGAACTCAGGGCCTTGCACCTTGCTAGGCAAGTGCTCTACCACTGAGCTAAATCCCGAACCCCTTGAAGCCTCTTTTTTTTTTTTCTTTTTTGTGCCAGGGATCGAACTCAGGGCCTTGTGCTTACTAAGCAAGCACTCTAACCACTGAGCTAAATCCCCAGCCTGAAGCCTTTTTAAAACTTTCACAATTATCTTTTGGTCTTCTTCCAGGAATCTGTCACCATGGCAACCTGTCTTGAAGCATCTACACAGGAAATGACTGTCCCTATTCCCGTCCTCTCCTACAAAGCAGAAACCAAAAATCCTGCACCCCTGTTCCCAAGAAGCACCCCGAGTTTATTTTCTAAAGAATCACTGCTGGTCCTAGCAGAACAATTCAACATTGCAATTGTGATCTAAAATTTTAGTTTACATTTTCAAATTTATTGCTGGGTGAATTCTTCTTCATAAGTCTCTTAATTTCCCCCAAAAATATTCCCTGTGAGAAACCCTATCACTCCTATCACCTCAAAAATATTCCCTGTGAGAAACCAAATTAACACTGAGAGCTTGATCTCAGCTGCGGGGGGGACACGGACACGGAGGAAGAGCCGTTCCCAGTTCCAGGTGAGGGCAGCCCTACCCAAGGCTGCAGTCTGGAGGGGCAACGTTGAGGTGAGAGCCCCAGGGGCTGGATCACAGGACTCGGGCAGGTCCATAAGGCGCTACCCTAAAAGTTCTTGGCCTTGAGAGTGGATGGTCCACAGTGTGTGATTTCTTATCCGGAGTTTGTCTTCTAACGCTGGGATCAGGGCTAAGGTATAGATGTGACAGGTACAGAAGTTATGTTCCTGAAAAGCAACTGGCAAGATGGGAGGGGCCATAAACTGCCCTGTCTTCAGGAAGGGAAACAAAATTATCACACATTCATACAAACCTTTCTTTCAATATCTTCATAATGCCTTTCTTCTTCTTTTTCCTATTATTAAAAAAATATATATAGGAATCAAGTATTTGTTAAAAAAAATTCTTACCTACAAAGAGTGATCAAAATACACGGTGCATATTTAAATTTAAAAATTATTGCAGTAGGCGGCGGGGGGGGGAGGATTTAGCTCAGTGGTTAGAGCGCTTGCCAGCAAGCACAAGGCCCTGAGTTTGATCCCCAGCACCACCCCCCCAAAGTAAACAAGAAAAAATGCAGGCTCAAAACATATGTGTGCCCTTAATTTCAAGACGTAGAGCAAATTCCTCCCCTAAAAGGCTGCACCAATCTATATGTCAACTCTACTTTTTATACCCCTACTTTTCTGCACCTAACTCTAGTACTCGACTATCCAGGAGGATATTGTAAAATAAATTCTCAACCTAGATTTTTTTAATATCGGACACTGTCAAAATGATTTAAAAAGAGAGGAAAGATCACTGTTTATTTTTTAATTTATTTGATTAAGACTGATGTGATTATATTGAATGAGAGATCTGCACTCTTCCTCAGGGAATTTCCTATTCGTTTCATTTACCTTGGCTGTCACTGTATCAATGACTCATGATGCTCTTTGTAAATTAAGAAATTTCAGTCTGGGGATTTAGCTCAGTGGTTAGAGTGCTTGCCTTGCAAGCATAAGGCCCTGAGTTCGATCCCCAGCACCATAAAAAAGAAATTTTGACTTGTGATGCAAATATTTTCTTCCTTATTTTGCTCAACATCTTTTTTTCTTTTGTAGGGCTGGAAGTCAAACCCAAGGCCTCATGCTGGGCAAGGGCCCTATCACTGGGCCAGGGCTCCAGCCTCCATGGTTAACTTCTGACTACGTATTTTCCAAAGAAAAAAGTTTCATTTTCATCTAGCAAAATGTTACAGCTTTGGGCATGGTTACTTCTTAGAGTGTAGCCTCTTGAGTCCCACTGAATATCCACCTGTATTTTCTCTCTTTTTTCTCTTATTTACTTTTTAATTATTAGGCCATGTTTCCAGTGCAGAATGATCACATTCACCACGGGCAGCTGGTGTGTGCACAAAACACGTCTCAATTTTCTTTTCATCCTCGTACTTTCCTCTTCTCTCTGCTCCCCCCCACTCCATCTCCGGTCCGCTTCATTCAGTCCTCCATTCCAGGCACAGATTCTTCCCCCAAAACCTCACAACTATGCTCACATCTTCCCTTCAAAACCCTCCATCTATCTGTTGGGTAATGGCTGGGTGCACAGTAACGCCAACAAAAGCCAGCATGGTAGAATGGTACAAGTCCAGACAAAATGTTGCTGGTGCCCAACACAGGAAGACACAAACTCAGGAGCATCAGGGAGCTGGCAGAGAAGGGTGGCGTCTGCAGGGGGACTCAGAGGTCGACAGAGGGGGAAAGGCGGGGGAATCAGGCCGCGCCATGGACCGAGCCCCGGGAGAAAAGCACAGTGCGTAAACGAAGGGACCAAAGCATTCGCCCACAGCTCAAGTTGTTTGCCTTTCCCTTCTCTCTCTACTGAATACACAAAATTGACCGAGAAATTTGTACACAGCCTCTTCAAAGGTAAGCAAAGGCCAAAAGACTGCAAAAAGGGTCACTCGATACTGGACATCCCGCCCTCTACCAGGCTTCTCTACCCCGTCTGGGGCTGCAGACTGAGCTGAGCAGGCCCAGGACAGGATCTCCACCACCCTGGCAAGCCCTCCACACATCCTCTGTGGGTCCTTTCTCAGCGCAGTCCTGCGTCTCTTCCTTATTCATTTGAAAAGGTATTGGACCATGTCAAAATCTTTACACATTACTTTACAAACTTAACAGAAGCATGGACTAAAAAACAATGCTGCTTGTATATACACATTTTATAGTCAATGTGTCCAGACAGACCAAGCAATAAGAACTACAGAACATTCTCGGCCACCCTGACTCAGTCTGCACTCAACACCCCGTATCACTAAAATAATGCTTAAAAATAAAATAAAAGTGCTTAGCTGGGTGTGGTGGTGCACACCTGTAATTCCAGTACCCAGGAGGCTGAGGCAGGAGGATCACTGTGAGTTCAAGATCAGTCTAGGCTACACATGGTGAGGTCAAACCCAGCCTGGACTACATAGTGAGACCCTATCTCTAAAAACCAAAAATAAAATAGTACTCAATGAATGCAATTTGAAATAGGTAAAAGGACAAAGTACACATTTCAGCTTTATCAGGTAACAGATGTTAAAATTAGTTAATTCAGGTCAATAATTTTTCACTTGGAAGATGAAAAATATTACAAATATGCCAAATATTGTCAGAGTTGCCGTGACCATGTAATTAACATAGTTTAGTATTTTTGGGGGGATGCTGGGGATCGAACTCAGGGCCTTGCAGTTGCTAGGCAAGCACTCTACCACAGAGCTAAATCTCCAATCCAATAGTTGAGTATTCTGAGGATGAAGTAGCGTAGGAGCTGCGTGTTTCATTCCAATTTTGCCCAGGCCTATGTTGCCGACACCCTGCACAACAACAGTGCCCTTGACCTGACTCCTGGGCTGGGCCTGAGGAGGATCTGTGCCTGACACCCACATCCCAACAGCGCCTTTCTCTGGGATCAACTTCCGTGTCTACAAGGACAGGTGTTGGGGCCCAGGACGAAGGGAGCAGGGAGTCTGTGTCACACGGATGAAAATGTCTTCAACATACATAATGATTAAACACAATTTGATGTCACCGAATGGTGTATTTGAAAATGGCTAAAAGAAAAAAAACATGAGGGGGACAGTACTGAGGATCGAACTCAGAGACTTCACACTGAGCAATATCTCCAGTTATCTGTTAGTTTTTATTTTGAGAAGGGTCTCAATAATTTGGCCAGGTGGGACTTGAATTTACGATCCTCCTGCCTCAGCCTCCCAGAGTGCTGGGATTACAGGCGTGTGCCACTGTGTTGGGCTGGCACAGTTCCCTTTGGCTGTTTTGGATCCCAAGCCCCTTTGATATTTAAAAACCTGAACAAACTTTCCAAGGGCCACTGGCTTCCCCATCAATGTCCTTGGCTAGCTGGTGAGGAATCAGGGTCCGGGGCAGCTCAGCATCCCTCTCGGCCCTGGCAGTCACTTCCCTTGTCCTAAACATGGGGTCGGAGGGGCAGCTTTAGCACCCCTGTAACAGCTCACGGGCCCACTGTGTCCCTGAGCTCAGGCGCAGCGCTGGAGGCTTAGCACCCACACAGACTGAGGCCCAGCTCGATCTCCCGCCCCCGAACACGTGAAACGAGAAACTGCCTCTTAAGGCATCAGGAAAGTGGAAACCGAGCCCAGAAGCCTGTTTCTTGGCTCCACGGTTGTGTAGCAAAGTAAACTGCATTTTCCCAGGGCGCGCATTTCCCGCAGGAGTCCAGTAATGTCATCTCCATGGGCTGATGGTCCCGACGCCTAGACCAGAGGAGCAAGGGCGATCAGAGCCCAGGGCCACGCGGCCCCATGTCCCCACGAGACTAACAGCACAGCGCCCACTCACCACGGGATGACTGAGATTTCAGACAGGGCCGACCAGCAGCCACCGCAGTCCTCCACCTCCCTGACTCGGCCTCAGGGGAGCACACCAAGAGGCAACTAGGAATGAAAGCCGCTAACACGCCCTGTGACTTCCAGCACACAGGAGGCCGAGGACACCAGTCGGCAGCGTGGGCCCCACCCGTGGCCGTGTGTCCTTCCCACCAACCATGTGCTCTGCTCACAGAATGAGGAGCAGGAGGCGCGGAGGCCCAGATCACAGAAACGAGGCAAAATCAAAAAAAAAAAAAAAAGAAAGAAAGAAAAAGAAAAGAGGCAAAATGAGCTCACCTTGATGCCTTCAGAATTAGAGGTGCCATCATGTGCATCATTTACTTCTTTAACCACTTCGGCTGGTACCTGAAAACATACATGTTTCGTATTCAGCCTGTGCAAACTACTGTGACCAGCTGTTCCCCTTCTAGGCGTCTCCCTGAAAGAGTTAAAGACATCCGCCTAGGGGGATCCAGTGTATCCCTGTTTACAGCAGCATACGGGAAGCAGCCTCTGTGCCCATCTCCAGTTGGCAGATAAATAGATAAACAAAATGAGGTATTCACATACAATGGAGTACTACTCTGCCATAAAGAAAGATAAACTTGAGTCATTTGTAAGAAAATGGGTGCACCCTGAGGCCATGTTAAGTGAAATAAAACAGACACAAGAGCTTCAATATTGCATGGTTTCTCTTATACGAGAAACCCAGAGCATACCTAATTGAAAGGCAAAATAAAAGATAAATGATAGAAAACAAGGAGATAGATCTTTTCCAAAAAGGGAAGGGGACCAAGAGGTGGAGGGAGGGGACAGGGAGGAGAGAGTAAGAGGATGGGAACAAGAATTAAAATGTACTATGTACTAATCCCTCACAATAATATAATCATTATGTACTGTGAATGTTACAGAAATTGACCATCCAGAAACCAAGCACCACTCAGAGAGTTGGAGAACTCAGGTTTATTTACTTCGGTGGACCCTGGAGAGTCTGGACTCCATGACCTTGGGCCTTGAACAAGGCAATTTCAGGGTTTTTATAGGATTTGACAACATCCCATTTCGCTAGTCCCCTTGTTCCCCTTATAAGGAAAAGATTTGAAAGTTTCTATATGATCGGCTCCTAGACACACACAGGTATGTTTCCACATTATTGGTGAGGAGCAGAGAAGTACAGAATGTGAAGGGAGGGGGCTGATTACAAAGGCCTGTGACTAGGGACAGGCTGGGCCAGCCCTTACCTGCCTCATTACCATTTCTAAAGAGCTGGGCAGGGATTTTATGACTCCTTGTCAGAATCTAGAGTCTTGGGCCCTGGGGCTTTCCTGCCTCACAAAGATGGACTAATAAAAATTAAAAATAAATAAATAAACCTGAGCCCTGGGCCTGGGATGTGGCTCAGAGGTAAAGCACCTGCCTAGCACGCATGTAGGCCTGGATTCCATCCCCAGCACTGCAGGAAAAAAATACATCAAATAAAATTTGTGTCATACACTTTTGATGTACAGCCCAGAAATTATGCAATAAAATACCAATAACAAGGACCAACGTGGCATAAAAGTACCTGCCAAAAATGTCCTTTCCTTATTACTATAAACTTAAATGCTCAAAAAGAAAAAAATCTAAACTACTACTTTGAGTTTTCACAGAAAACCAAATCTTTTGATCATTTTTTTACTACATCCAGGAAGGGGGCAAATATTGCTAGTAATTTAGAAAACACAGTAGGACACGTGGGCAAAGTACTCCAAATGCCTGCAGAAGTAGGAAGCTGGCTTAAATGGACGCACAATCCTCAGGGTTGTAAAAATACATCACAGGAAAGACAAACAGCAGGAGTTAAAAATAAAGGGGCAGGAGAAGTAGAAGAACTCTCTGGTTGTCCAGATTCAGTGCTGAATAAACACAACAGTGAAGTTGGGACCTCGTCTATTCAAGAGAATAAAAATAGGATTCCAATGCCAATATTGACCTTTGGGGGGACATCCATTTCCTCCAAAGCTAACAACTGCACACTCACTTTTAGGGCCTTCAGGTGAACAGCAGCAACAAGGCTGTGTGCGTCAGGGTTTACCTACTCCACCTCCTCTGTGAGGCCAGAGGATGGGACAGAGGCTGAGTGTGTCACCTCCCTTGTCACCTCAAATGATGTCCCCATCTGCAGACGGGAACACTGAAACCCCAGGTTTCACACGCACACTGTCTGATGGCACCACTCACCCCAACCCTTCAGTCATTCCACAAACAATGGCCCACAGTGTCCTCCATGCCAGGGCCCTGCGAGGTGCGGGGCTGAGACCATGGGCAATGAAGACCTTGGGGGCTCCTAGCTCAGTGGGGGACAGAGGCAACAATCAAATAATGACGCACTCAATATGCAGTCACACGAATATGACAGGTGGCAAAACAACCTGCACAGAAGCATCCAGGGGCAAGAGGGGGACACAGGAGGCAGCATGAGCCTGGGGAAGCTTGGGACATTCCAGAGGCCAGGCAAAACCTGGGATGGGAGATAAGGAAGAAGCTGAGGCAGGCGGGGACTGTGGAGTAGAGTCATCCCAGGCCCCCCAACCCACCTGGTCCACTGGCACCTCCACCTTCACATCCGGGTCCTCCTTGACATCCAGCGCCCCTTGGGCATCCTTGGTGGGAGTCTGGGCTTTGTACACATCACCTTCTGAGGAAAGAACATGGATTTTTGCAAAGCAATAGCGAAAATGAAGTCTGTGGTGTTTTGTGTTTTGTTCTGTTTTTGAGACAGTGTCTTCTGTATAGTTCGGGCTGGCCCTGAACTCACAGTGGTCCTTCTGTTTCAGCCTCTTGACTTCTGGGATTTTAGGCATGAGCCATCACACCTTACTTGTTGTTTGTTTTCTAATCCAAACCAAAGTTACCAAACTCAGCATCCCTGGCTTCAACGCCAGTAGACAGATGGCCTGGCCAGCTTGTCCTTTCTTTTCACTTCCCTTGTGGCCTCAGCGCCCTTTCCTCACTGTGTGTCTAAGCCTCTGGCTCCATTAGTGTCCTGGGCCCTGGAAGTCAGGGGCATCCAGCACCCATCCACCGTGGCAGATGGTCCAAGTCACAGCTGAGGGCAGTGCACACCTGAGAAGCTTGTGTCCAGCTATGCCAATGAGAAATAAATACAAAGCACCCCACCAGAGAGCAAACTCCCAGCACAGACTGCAAGGAAATGCGGCTGCAAGTGTATTTAAGAACCAGGCTGGAACAAGCAGGTGCTACCATGGCGTGGTAGAAGGTACTCAACAACTAGAAATCGCTTTAGCAATACATCTGGATATATTAAATGCCTATAAAATTCTGAGGCCTTTAAAAAGTTTGTCCTCACCTGCATCAGAAGTAGTAGATGAGATGAAAATAAAAAAAAAAAAGAGGCAATCAATGTCAGCATCCAAAAAGATATAAATACGGGCTCCAGTGAGTTCAGGCATTCACGATGGGAAACTATGATCACAAACCCACTTTGCTTCCTGGTCAACAGCGCTGGGCCTGCTCGCCCCTCACTGGCCCACCTCAGCCTCCTTCTCCCTCTCCAGGCCTCAGCCCGGAAGAACCATTCCCAGAGTCTTAGGCTGAAGGGGCCCCAACTCTCAATGGTGGAAGGTGGAGGGTGGGAGGACAAGAGAAGAGGCACAGGGCTTTGTCTAAACCTCAGGACCCAGGAGCACCTCAGGAAAAGAAGGGCGCATAGGAGTAGGAATAGAAATAGGATTGGTGGCAGAGTGTTTAGAACGATTTCATTTTAAAATCAAGTCTGAAGATCTATCCTCCAAAGGTGCACGTGAACAATCTAGGTGGCTTTTATATTCAAGTTTCCCTCAAAGGATGCACTTGTTATTCTCTGGGTTGCTAGTCCTTACAGAGCCCTGATGTGCATGTGGACTATAGAACAGATCTTTAAACCTATATTTACATTGCTACCTGGAGAAACCCATTGCTTCCAGAGCAGGACAATTGTTTTCCAGCTCTGCCAACGTGTTATTTTAAAAAATCAGATGGTGGAGGGGCTGGGGATTTAGCTCAGTGGTTAAAGTGCTTGTCTAGCAAACACAAGGCCTCAAATTAGATGCCCAGCAACAACAACAACAAAAAAAATCAGATGGTTACAGATCAGGAGATACTCTTGCACACGCATGCACACATGTGCACACACATGCACACAAGCACTGCTTATCTGTTAGTATTTTGCTTTGTTGTCAACAAAATGAAACATCACATTACCTGCACCGCTTGGGATAAAAGGTTCTACCAAAGTTTTTTTCTTTCCTTCTTTGGCGTAATAAACCGAACCCTTCGTTTCGGGTGGAATATCGTCACATTTAGCAGGTTCTTTGGACTCCGCCTGAGGTACAGATTGAGAGTACAAGGTGTCTTAGGAATGCAGCGCCTTGAGTTCTACAGGTTCCCACACAGGATGGGGAAGGTGCGGGCTCCTTGGGGGACACGGCAGGAGACCAGGCACCTCCTAGAACCCTCACATCGGGCACAGCCTCCTTCATCCTACTCTCCATTTGCTTCTGGGACTTCCGGGAAGATGGTGGAGTGTGAACAGCGGAGAAACAGCCTCTCTGAGATTTGTTGTCCAGATGCTAGAATATAGTCATATGAGGAAGAGAAGGAGGGAAGTGGGTTCTCAGGACCCAGCAGGAATATGAAACAAGAATCGAAGCCCACGGGGAGAGCAAAAGAGAGACCTCAGTGCAGAAGGAGGACCTGGTGGGCAGCGCTTTCTCCCAGACCTCCGACTGGTGGTGCGGCAGAGGCGGCTCCAGCCTGCAGACACACGGTGACTACCGGTGACCCCAGAGACCTCCACGGAGAGACACACCAGTGGAACAGAGTGGGAGACACAGCGGACTGCAGCGGCTGACTGAGATTGCCTAAGAGTCATGAACAACACTTTGGCCGGGCCCAAAGAACCAGGAGCTGACCAAGCAGACAGCGACTTCTCCGCCCCAATACATTGAAGGGGTAGGATCTTCCACAGACTCAAAATCCAAAAACCAGCTACACCTGGAAGGCATCTCGGAGGGAGCAGTCAATTCCAAAGAGTTCTCGACATTAGCAATAAAGCTACCTGCCACAAGCAAGTCACAGCATCAACCCAGGAATTAAACTAAAAAAAATAGGAAATGAGAAGACACATAAGCAAGATGCAACCCCAGACTTCCAGCTCGCCAAAGGCAAACCCAGGAGCAACAAGGTGGAACAATCCCACAGCCGTTCATTTGCTTCCAAAAAAAGGCAGTGATTTTGCGTTCCCTCCTTCCCGTGCCTCTGTGAGAGGTGAATTTGTGCCCCAACCAGGGGTAGCATGAGGGAGACGAGTTCACAGATGACCTTGTCACTACCGTCTGAGGGACCGGGGTGACGGGGGGGACTGAGCATGTCAGCAGAGGCTCCATGGGACCTTTGCAGACACACTCTAAAGCCTCACACTCTGAGTGACAGAGGTCTCTGATAAAAACAGTCATGTGGCAGTTTTCTTTGAGGCTACAATAATGGGAAATTCAAATTTTTTTAAAAATCCGTAAACAAACAACCACAGCCCAAGCAGATCACAGCATAGAAGTGAAATAATTCCCCACACCAGCCCAATTCCATCCCATTAACTGCAGGTATCTTAAGACTATAATTTGTCCTTTTCTAGTTTTTCTTTTTTTTTTTTTTGACTCTTTACTCAAGGATTTATAAGTGCAAAAGGAGAGATATAGATATTTCTCTCATGCTCTCTCTGTCACTTAAGAGATGTCAAACTAAAAACATCTACCTTGTGCCATTAATACCGTGCATATGCTCAAACTAGCAGGGTTTTTTTTTTCTTTTTTCCTTGTAAAAGTTAAAGTGTGAAAATAGTCCCTCCGACCTCATCATCCAAGAGACCAAAACGACGTTACCTATTTTGAAGGCTTTCAGGTGAGCGAAACTGTATTCATAGCATAGGCAATGTGACCCCAGCAGAACCGGCTTTAGAAACAGAAAATGGCCTGTGATATTCATGGACCTGGAGCAAGCTGCGGTTGGGATCCTGAAGAGCTTGTTGATTCTCTTTGGACTCGCTGACCTCTAGTTCAGTCACTGCAGCCCATTTTCCACATCTTTGGGTGCTGCGGTAAGGGACACCTCTGGAGTAACACTCAAAGGAAATGCAAAGATGGATGGTCCACCCTCGAGACCAGAGCAGGAAAGCAGCTGTGACACACAGCAGGCACACAACACTAACAGGAGCCTTCACGGAGTGACTTCCCCCTACTTGCATATAGTGAGGTAAAAACAGGGTGCCCCATCCGACCCGCAGTGCCACTCAACCCTCTACCACTCCCGGGACGGCTCTCACATGTGTATTCTCCCCCAGCTGCAGCCACGTATGGATCGTAGCAGGCCCAGGGCTGGTGACAAGATGCGCAGGGGCTCAGGCGTCTGCTGACTGTCACAGCAACATCAGGAAACCGTGAAGTGGGCAGGAAACAGAAGCTACTACCTTCCCAGCATCCAGAGCCTCCCACCCCGGGTTCTCCCCAACCCTGGTCTCAAGTCCCTCGGAAGGCCCTTGAGCCCTATTTACAAGGCTGCAGGCCCTTCTTTGCAATCCTATTTGTCTTTCTATAAAAACATTCTCAGAAAATAAACCTGTGGCACATTGGATCTGTTTCACGCTTTAGGAACCATTATTTTTCTCCAGAGCCTCTTTTGATCAGTCTGCCTATACTTCGGTGCTTCTTTAAAAGATCATCTCGCCGCACATGCAGAAAGCAGCCTCCTGGGGTGATACAGACGGACCGCTTGGTTTGGCTGACTGAAGAGCAACAGCATCCTATCTCAGCCCTATGACCACCACCACTCGCACTTCCTGCACCCCGCCCCGAGGCTGTAGAGGAAAAGTGGAGCCTCCAACCAGCTAGACGCATGCGTCTTAAAGCCAAATCGTGCCTGTTGTTTTCATGTTCTAATCATCTTTCACCCCTTCAACAAATGCTGCAGAAAGCCGCGCCTCGGTGAAAGAAAACTCAATAAATAAGCTGCACATTCCACTCAGGAAGCTACATAAATAACAACAGAGTTAGTTCAGCAAAAAGTTCTTGTTCAACAAAGGCCAGTCAAGAATGACTAAGAAAGAAACATGGGGGTGATCTCACTTACAATCACTGTCATTCAATGATCACTAATAAAATTCAACAAAGGTACTTGGGAAAATGTGTTTGGAAGGAAGTCAGTCCCATGAGCCAGGGCCAGACAGACTGTGGTGGTGAGTTTGAGGGTCATATAAACCCCTCCAGGTCAGACTTCCGCCTGCCTCTCTAATCCTGTCTCCTGATACTTCCTTCTTTCTCATGCCTGTGCTGCAGCACCAAATTCTGTGTCAATACACGCAGACACATGCATGTGCACACACATGCACACGCACCGCAAGCTCCTCCTTGCATCAGAGGTCCCCATCCCCACTGGGGATGTGCTTCAGTTTCCCCCGCCCCTCCCATGAAACCCCGCATCTATTTCCACCTTCACGCCTCTTTCCCTGCGCTGTATCACAAGTTCCTCGTGTGCCTCCTGTGCGCTTTAGACCCTGAGTGCCACCTATAAACCTAGCCCCCTCTTCCTCATTCATGGAGGCACTCTGTGCCCTCTTAAAGCCTGGCACTGTGCCCAGGAAGCTCATTTTATGACTTGGGCCCCTCAGCATGAAACGTGCCGTCGGGAGACACTGGACTTGGCAAGACTTTCAAAAACGACTTACTTTTTTCTTTCTCTGGGGGCACTTTTCCAAGTCCGCGTACCTTCTGAAAGAAAAAAGACAGCTTGTGAGGTTGGAGCTCAGCCCAGACCATCCTTAACTGCAGGCTGTGGGCCTGGCCTTCAGGGGACAGGCCAGGAGGGGGCGCGCGGGCCTCAGCGGATGGGGTCCCAGCTCAGGAGCACACAGACCCAGGGAGGCAGGCTCTGCTTCCTCCCTGAGACCCAGGAAAGCCATCTGCCTCTTGTGCGTTAGGGTGGCAGGCTTACAAGATTCTACTCGGTCTCTCACACCCAAGCACCAGGAGATCTGAGACTAAAATCCATCCAACCCTGACCAGTTCCCTCCGGCCACACTCAGAGGCCCCTGTGCTACATCCCCAGCCCATCTTTTATTTTTTTATTTTGCGACAGGGTCTCACTGAGTCACCTAACTGCATAGGCTGGGCTAGAATTAGCAATCCTCCTGTCTCCGCCTCCCAGAGTGCTGGGATTATAGCACCACTCTATCCAGCTTCATGAGCTTTCTTAACAGAAATGGCGCGTGCAGTTCCAGATAGCCAGGAAAGGGCTCTCTGAAGATCGGAGGACTGTCCACCAGGCCGAGTGGGGGTCCGGGAAGCCTTGCAGAGCCCAAATGTGAGGCTTGTCTTCCTCAGAGCGAACCCACGAGGCATCTTTCTGGCAGGGCTCTATGAGACAACCCTAAACCTTCTTCACAGTTAAAGTGTGTTCTTTCCAGGTGGCAGCATTGGGGGGCACAGGCTATCCAGAAAAGGGATAGTGACGTCATTCTCCAGGTAGTGAGGCCAGGTCCCCCACCAACATCGACATCTTCCTTCTGCTCGCCCCCTCTGTGCCCATGGGCTGTGTGTGCCCTGGTACCATACCAAGGCTCTACTGCAAAAATCACAACTTCCCCCACCATACGCTGGACGCCCTGGATAAACCTGTATTTCTTCAGGCAGGGAAAACTGAGTCGAGTTAAGGAAACGGAACCCTGGGGTCTGCGTGCTGCACGGGCTGGTGTAACCCAGTCCTGAGAGCGGCCGGGGAGCTATTTCACACTTTTCCACTCATCATCTCTAGGATTCCCAGGTCCCAGGGAAAAGACAGCAGGACCAATATAAAAAGTGACCATCCTTGGGAATCCATCAAGGCAGGGTGGTTCTTCTGTGCCTAATTTTTAAAATCCAAAATGGAATTGTATACATAATTGAACCATCACATTTCACTACAGAAAAACAAACAAGAGTTGTTTTTTACCTGGACATATTTTTAAGAGGTTGGTACTGGAGAGAAAAAGGCAAAGTTTACCAAAACTCAGGAAGGGAAAGCTATAAAATATACTCACTGTCGGACCTCGGTGGGGACTCTTGGGGATCTCCAGTAAGGGAAGTGTTTGAAGGTCTCCAGCCCAACAGCAACATAAAAATGATTGTCTTGCAAATCCTTGGAGTTCTCCAAAAGATGTCCGTTCATGGTAAATAACCTGCGAAGGGGGGAAGAAGGAAAGGAACATGTTTCAGGACCAGGAGCAAAGGGCTGGGGTGCTTGTCATCTGTGACACCACCAGTGTGCAAACTACAGAGAAACAACCACTTGCCACCAAGTGGGACCCGCATGGGCACTTGAACCCTGTGACAGCAGATCTAAAATTAATTGTACACCAACCAAAAGCTTTGCATGTTCTGGCAAAGCTTCCAAACCCTCGGGCATCATTTTAAAAATGTCAACTCTGGGAGGCTGAGGCAGGAGGATCACAATTTCAGCCCAGCCTGGACAAGTTATTGAGTTGATTGTGTGAGGCATTTAGCTATAGTGAAGGAAAGCTGGGACAGGCTCTGAACGTAAGGGCTTCACGAAGTGAGAGAATCCACAGGGAAGACCGAGCACAGGGATGTCATTGCATGAAGAGAGAAAGAAGGAAGGGACACAGGAGGGGCTGGCACAAAATGCCGGAATGCAGGGGTCTGCCTGTCGTCAGGGTAAACTCAGCCAGAGCAGGAGGATGCGCAGGTCAAGGGCAGGTTACCAGGAGCCAGGCACTCCAGGGAGGGCTGCTCTCAAGAGCTCCACATTAGAGTGGCAGAAGCTGTATCCTAGCAACAGCCAGGAGACGTGGCAGAGGAAGAGGGAGGGGAGACTTAGAGCTGGCTAGGACCTGACAGGAAGTCCCAGATCAGGGTTGCCAGTACAGGATGGAAGAGAATGGACACGGGACACATGGGAAAGGTGCCACAGGTGAAGACGGCCCCCAGATGTCCCCAGGTGTCCTCGGGGGTCCCCAGATGGTCAGGAGGCCAATGAAAGCAAGATGGCAGCCCCACTGCTGCTACTTCTGACCCTAACTCCAGGACAGGGCTGAGCATGCTGTGCCTCACAAGTTCCAGGGGAACAGATGTGGGGGCTCATGTGCCCCCTGAGACCTGCTACGTGGGATCACCCCTGTGGAGGGACACAGAAGGGACAGTTGTGAGGAGCCCCTGGTGCTGGCCATGACACGGGATAGCGGATTCCACATGGAACACAGTGTTTGGAGGTCTGTTCTCCCCTGTCCACAGCCTTGGGACATTCGGTGCCCATCCCTACAGCGGACCCAGACAGCTGGAGCAAGCGCCCCAGGAGCGAACCAGGGCGGTGAGAAGGTGCAGGGCTGAAAGATGAAGCCAGGCTCCTGTATTGTGAGGAGTGGCTCGCCTGAATCACTGGGGGTCAGACAGCTTGGATCGAGGGGAGACTCCACCAACACAAGATGGAGAATTCGCATCAACGTGAAAACACTACAAACAAAGGGAGAGGTTTCCAACTTGAAACAGGAATGGGAAATCATGGAAAGAAACACAGAGAAATATTGATTTGAAACTAAAATAGCAGATTTTGCAAATGGGAAGAAGATCAAGAGATGGAGGGAAGAGGGAAAAGGAAGAGGGGAGGGAAAGTAAAAAGAATTAAGATGTGTTATGTGCATGTACCAACTCCCCATGATGAATGGAATCATTATGAACTGCAAACATGTACTAATAAAAATAAAAATTAAGAAAAAGACAAAGAATAGAATAGTATGGATGATGAGGTAGATTTTGGAATAGACACAGGTAAGGGACAAACTGCAATTTGGAAGAAAAAACCCGGGAACTCTCCAAGAGGGAAACAAGGAAAAATAAAGAAACACAATCTATAAGGAAAAGTTCAGGAATGAGAAGTGGCAACACCCAGATAATAAGAATGCACTGGGTTTACCTAGGCTCACAGTTTCAGGGGATTTAGTCCTTGGTAAACTGGCTCCAAGGCAGGAACATCATGGCGGACAGGAATGGTGGAGGAAAGCTGCTCAGCTCATGGCAGCCAGGAAGCAGAGCAGGGGAACAGTACCAGAGAGGAAGGAGAAGGACCAGACATAGACTCAAGGTCATACTTTCATGACCTACCCAGACACATCCAAAAGTGTGCATCACTAATCCTCCAGGTGGCTCCCAAGCCAATCAAGTGGACACAACTAAGCTTACCCACCACAGATGATACAAAGATGGAGAAGATATTATCTGCTTTGAAGTATTACAATCAGAGTTTACAATGGATGGTCCAGGAAGGAAATGCTCAGAGAAAAGTACAAAAATCACCCAGGTGGGGGTGTCTCCTTACTTTCGCACACCTCCGAGAGGGAAGACTTTTTCTCCGATCGTGGCCAGCACGCTGCTCCAATCTGACAGGCTGAATTGGGGTATGATAATCTTTATAGGTGGGCTAAATAATTTTCCATTTGTAAAAACACTGGAAGAATAAAAAGCAAAGCATTCATTAGTACTTGTAAATGGGAGAAGAAAATACTGAAAACTCATAGAAAATGCATGTATAATTACAGAACCTCAAAAACATCATGATGCCCTGGGCAGCCCCCAATAACAAAACCAGGACCTACAGAGGGTCCCAGCCAGGTGGGAGGGTGTTGTGAAGCCTGCTGTTATAAATGAGGATGTTAGGAAGATGCTTTTTACATAACCTAAAGTGCCCAGATAAACAGGATACTACTTCTTTTAAAATATGCCTTCAACTACAATGATGGGTAAAGTGGAAGAAAACTGTGTCCACTTAGAAAACAAACAGGGAAATTATACCTGAAACAGTGCAAACACTTCCCTTCCCATGGAGCCAAGACTGACTCACAAAGGAAATACAGTAGTGCCTCAGTTTAAGAACCTAATTCTCTCTACAATTCTGGTCGCAAACCAAATCCAATGAGAACCGAATCAAATTACCCCATGAGGTTAACATTGAACCTAACCACTGAATTTGCTTTGGTTTTAATTTTTTTACATTATTATTTAATATCACTGTGGTTTAATTAGGGTTTTTTCCTTAAATACAAATTATCTTCAAATTTGATAAACATCAGCCTTTTTTCAGAATGAATATAAATTTTAATTTGATGTGTTTATCACAATGAAAAGAATCCATTTTTTTTCCTTCTAAAGCCCTGTAGCAAAAGAGACTTCTGGTCAACCCACAGTCCAACTTCTTCCATACTGAAAAACTGCCTGAAATAAACCACAGGGAGAAATGTTCTCTGCAACTCTGGATGCGCAGTTCCTCAGTGTGTGATTATACGACAAAAAGGAATCGCTGCAATGTTTTCAACAACTGATCTTCCTAATTGGTTTGTGTCAAAAGTCTTTCTGTAGATGACTGACAGTAATGAAATAAATATTTAAATAAAATCATCTTGTCTTTGCCTACATAAGATTTTTAACATACCTTCTTATCAGGCTCACTCACACAATTTCATTGTACATGGCGGGGGGCTGAAAACTACCATGAATGTTTAAATTTTTGAAGATGTATTACAGTCAAAGATGCCATTAATCTCCCTCAAAATCCTTCTCACTTCACACACACTTATCCATTGTCCTTGTTTTCTGCAGCAGTTCTGGGATCCTCTTTCCTCACTGTCTTCATGAAGTATTTTCAAAAATATGGTGCGTGCTGCTCCTGAGCGCCACCTAATGGAGACGCAGCTTGTAAAAACATGACGCTGTGTCCTCATCCACCTTAGTCACCGGATCCGGCACCGTGTGACTTCTGGCTCCTCCCTCAAGTCAAAACGCCCATGAAAGGGCGTTTTGAATCCATTCAGGACACGGAGGCAGCCAGGACAGCACAGCTAAAGACCCTCAAGAAAGAGGCCTCCAGAGCTGCTGCAGGAAGCGGCAAGGATGACGGACGCGTGTGCTCAAAACAAGGGGAGGATTTTGAAGGGGATTCATGACAATGCATCTTTTGCTGTTTTTGAATTTAAACTTCACCATATATTTCAATCACCCTTTATAGTTAAAAATCACTACAGCTTTCCTGAAGGGCACTTTGGCATTACAGACCAGTGCAGTGTAAGCAATCAAAGACCAGTAATCCTGCACCAGGAGACCCCCCCCCACAGGAATGTGGACCAAGATACTTCTTATAAAAACAAAGACCTAAAAGCCTAAATGTCTAAGTGTGGAGGAAGAGCTAAATAAATTATGGCACAGCCATACAACCACAAGTTATGCCAATATCCAAAATGGTTTATGTTGGATTTATATTTATCAGGAGAAAAACAAAATGTAATGAATATTTAAAAAAAAAAAAAAGCAGAAAGTTACCAAGAGAGCTTTCAAAGGAAATGAGCTTGGAGGTAACCAGTGTTTTTTTTTTTTTTTTTTCTGAGGAGTGGGATAACTGGTGATTTTTAGTTTATACTTTACTCATTTCCAGATTTCCACACTTTTTGGAATAAGTATATAAATAT
Source organism: Hystrix cristata (assembly GCA_004026905.1). Taxonomy (NCBI): domain Eukaryota; kingdom Metazoa; phylum Chordata; class Mammalia; order Rodentia; family Hystricidae; genus Hystrix; species Hystrix cristata. The sequence continues at coordinate 1,407 of PVJO010012084.1, read as the reverse complement.
AGAAGAAACTATCTGTAAAAAATTTTTAATTTTTTTTGTGTGTGCTGGGAATTGAACTCAGGGCCTTGTGCTTTCAAGGCAAGCACTCTAACCACTGAGCTAAATCTCCAGCCCCAAAATTTTTAATTTTTCAGGTAAAGAAAAGAAACAAACCAGGGATGGCGGCACATGCGTGTAATCCCAGCAGTCTGGGAGGCAGAGGCAAGACGTTCAAGTGCAGCCTAAGCAACTTAGCAAGACCTTGTCTCAAAAAAAATAATAATAATAGTAATAAAAATCCAAATGGCTGGGGAAGTGGCTCAGTGTGAATATCCTGGGTTCAATGCCCAGAGAGAGACAGAGAACTGTAGAAAGACTGCGTCATTTTCCAAAGAGGCAAACGTGATGAGGTCGTTGAAACATCTAGCTCTAAACTCAGGTGAAAGATTCTTACTGCAGATTTTAAACTGGAAATCATAAACCAGTGTTCACTCAGGTACACCCAGTGCCTGCCTCGTAGTCGGTATTTAAAAACATTATGAGGAGGTGGAAGGAAATGGTTTAGCTCTTTGGTCCTCCTTTTGAGATCATGTTTAGTTAAAAAAATTAATTTCTAAGTTAATATTTGCATGTTTAATGTGATATTTCACGTTTGTTTGAAGTGATCATTCAAAAAAAACTTGCAGTTGCAGTGTGCCCTTTAACAGAAAGAAAGAGAGAGAGACAGAAAGAGAGAAAGAGGAAAAGAAAGAAAAAGGAGTCAGACACAGCGGCCATGCATGCCTGTAATCTGGTCGCTCTGGAGGCTGAGGCAGGATGATCACCACAAGTTCAAGGCCAGCCTGAGCTAGTTAGCAAGACCTTATCTCAAAAAGACAAAAAAAAAAAGAAGAAAGGCTGCATAGTAGAGCAGTCAGTACACAGGAGAATCCACAGATGAGAGAGAGAGAGAGAGAGAGAGGACAAGAGGAAGGAAGGGGAAGAGGAAGAAAAAGGGTAGGCAGGGTCGAGAGTATGTTTTTGAAGCACCATGGCACGTTTTGACATTTCACCCACAACACTGTACTCACTTTATATGTCGGGATATTCGATGGCTCGTCTGCCACCTGGACGGCACATTTATATCGCAGTGTACCACAGGTTTGATCTGGAAAAGAAAGCAGAGGCCTCAGAGATGGGTCCCGGGAGCAGAGCCGGGTTAAAGCCCAGAAGCGTGCAGAACAGCACCCCGAACGGGAAGCGAAGACAGGGCGCCCCGCCTCACCAATCGTCCCAGAGAGCAGGATGTGCGCCGGGGACGGGGCTGGAGGCTGTGCACCCCAGCGGTGGAGAGCACAGAGGCGATGGCAGTGTGCCCGGAGGTGACAAAGGCCCAGGAGGAGGAGAGCCACCCAGCTGCGTGCCATCGTCCCGGGACTCAGAACACAG